>JAOPUH010000002.1:9137413-9147674 GCA_027123175.1 Urophycis cirrata
ACACACACACACACACACACACACACACACACACACACACACACACACACACACACACGCACACGCACACACGCACAGACGTGGCCTCCGGCAACCGGTTTCCCCCCCGATGTGAATCCTCCACCGCTATCCATCTCTGATAACCCGACACTGGGACTGCATAAACGTTATTATTATGGGATACAAAGGAAACCCTCAAGAGCCACATGGTTTCCATCACCGGGAACACTGGAGTCCATCGGTAGGAGAGGAGGGAACCGCAGATGATGTCATGCTAATAAGTGAGTGGGTGAGATTAGCTGAGCATCAACCGTCCACAGCTGGTTGTGTCACGGAGTGTTCTCCAGCAGTTGTGTGCGTGTGCATGTGTGTGTGTGTGTGTGTATGGTGTGTGTGTGTGCGTGTACGTACATGTGTACTGTTTGTTTGTCTCGGGCCATCTGTGTCCCACTCCCTCTTTTTAGAGTGTAAACAGAAAAAAAAACCCCACAAACAGTTTTCTTTTTTCTTCATCTTCCCCCAACATCGGTAAATAAATAATTCAAAGACAACTGATGGAGTCTCCGCGGGAGGTGTTGTGTTTGCTCGCCGGCTATTTGGTTTGGTGAGCGTGTAACATTAGGATGGGTGTACTGGTGCTGTGCGCGTGTGCGTGTGCGTGTACATGTGTGTGTGTGTGTGTGTGTGTGTGTTTGTGTGTGTGTCTGCCTGTGCGTGTGCATGTGTGTGTGTGTGTGTGTGTGTTTGTGTGTGTGTGTCTGCCTGTGCGTGTGTGTGTGTGTGTGTGTGTTTTCCAGGAGAGGTAGTGTAGGAATGGGTTGGCCGTTCTCAGCCCAGCCGGTACCGCCCTCGCCAGCGCCCGGCTGCAGGTTAGGCTTTCCATTTCTCTGAGGAGTATTTATGGACGTTGCATCAGCTGTGCTGCTGCCAGTGATGTAAGGGCAGCCCGCGAGCTCGGCCCCCAAATAGCTGGGGAAGGAATAAAAAGGAGGGAGCTGCTTTGGAGTTGGATGGCTTGTACATTCACATCCCCCCCCCCCCACACACCGCACCACCGCCACCACCACCACCACCTCCACCCCCACCTCTTCTCCATTTCAATGCACTCCAGCAGTATTTGTTTAACCAACAGAGAAAGCGAGTTTGACTTAATGTTGTTGCGATTGTAGGACAGAGTAGGACAGCGTACCCCCCCCCCCTCCTTCCGGGCAGTTGAGGGACACGCTTGATGATGGACGCCTTCCCAAATATCGCGACCCTTTTTTCATGAAATTTTATAGCCCCACGAAAATATCTCCGTCGGACCGGCGTGTCCGCTTGTCCGAGCGCCTGGGGAGAGAGGAGAGACCGAGGGGGGCCGCGTGGAGCTGCCCGGGGCCCGACTCCTCAATTATGGATAGCTGCAGTCCTATAAATGATGTGGCGTCGTAAAAGGCTGTCCCGAGATATCCTGCGAGTGATCAACAGTCATATTTGCCCTGAATCATTTACGATGATGTATGTGCGCGTGATGTGTAATGCAGCTGTTGCGGGTTTGTCTGCTGCTCGAGACGAATGAGTCGTATTAAAAAGCCATCGTTTTGTGAACCGGCCCCGCCGTTGGGGGGGCTCTCTCTGCGTGTGTTTTGAGGTATGGCGCAATGTGCTGCATGGACGCGGCTTGTTTTCCACACTGACCCGACCAAGGTGGGGTGGGGTGGGGTGGGGTGGCGGGTGAAGGTGGAGGGGGGTGGTGGGGGGGGGTATAGGGTATCTTGTATGCCCCCCCGCCCCCCCACCCAGTCAAAGCTCTGAGCACAGCAACTTTACCGCTGCTGCCCTGTGAAGTGAGAGAGCAGCTGCACACCGAGTCGAGTCTGAGCCAGCAGCACAGGTGTCCGTGTCTGTCAGCTAGCACAGCGTGCACGCAGCGCAGCGCACACACACACACACACACACACACACACACACACACACACACACACACGCACATGCTCATGCTCATGCATGCGCACAAGCATGCGCACATGCACACACATCCACACATGAAAATACACATGCCAATTCCTAATAACACACACGTACACACACATGAAAATACACATGCTTATACCCAATAACACACACACACACACACACACACACACACACACACACACACACACACACACACAGCACCATGGATAGGTTCCCAGTTCTTTTCATCTTCCCCCACTTCACGTTTTTGTGTGGAAGTCGATGGTATTTTAGTCCACATGACCACCAGCGCTGGTGGCTGCCTGCACCTCTCCCTTTGTTGTGCAGCACCGTGATGCCCCCTGGTTAATGGCGAGGCCTCGCTGACACCAGCAGGCCCTCAAGACGGTGTCTGATGGAGTCTCCTTCCTTCACTTGTCTTCACGCTCTAGTCTAGACTGTAGCAACACTTTGAAGGGTTTCCTGAAATCGACAAACTATGTTCTCGATCACATAATTGCTTCCAGTGATTGTGAATCAGAAGGCGCTGGCAATCACGTTCACAGAACTTGGCCAAAGAAATACGCTTCCAAGCCATGAAATGCAGATGTAATTTACCCCCTGTTTTGTTGTTGTTGTTGTTGCTACGTCTCGAAAATCAGTTTTTATTTGTAATATACCGTTATGTATTTTCCAATGCGAGACCAAGCACTAAGTCACCTGGAAAAAGTTGCCATCTTACCCCCGGCCCCCATTCAGTTTCCAGATTGCATTAGTGGCACTTGTGCTTAACGCGTGGAATCAAAGCGCCGCGCGTGATGGCTTAGCCGAGCGCGGCAGACGTCTATTGATTGAGGTGCAGAGTCGCGCGTGCGCCTGTTTGATGAGCCCGGGATCCGTGACATCAGAGAGTAATCCCGATAGTTTAGTTTTTGTTGGCGCTCCCTGCACTTATCTGATGTGGAATACTTTGTACTCCCGGTTATCTGAGACTCCGACACAAGTCTTGAGTTTCGTTAAGCCTCGGGGACAGGCTGACTAAGCCCTTACTAAACATGTTTTGGCGTCTGCACTCTCCTTATATTAAGGGCTTAAAGGGACACAACACCCCCCACCCCCCACCCCCCAAACATTGCATTTAATTCTCGCCTATCGAAGCTCTGCCTGTCTTTCCGGCTTGTGATGAGGGCTGAGACGCCCACTTTGTCCTGCCAGTGGCAGTAGCACATGTGGCTCGTGACAAGTCACCCCCCTCGTGACTCAAAGAAGACTGTGACTCGGCCGTCTGGGTGTGTTGACTCAGGTGCTCTGCCAGTAACACATGTAGACATTACTAAGACATAGAAAATTGCCTCTTTCGCTTTCATGAGCTCACTGTGAACTCAAGGTCACATCTGTATTGAATCATGGGCCTGAGGAGCGGTGAGGTCATGTTCGTGAGATAACTTAATTGTACTGTAAGGAGTCCAATGTCTCAGGAAGTTCGTTCCCGTGGCCCAGAAGTGCAGAACTCCCCAAACTAATTAGAGTGTTTGCAACAAACACAAATGACCATGAGAATTGTTTTTAATTAATTTGTGCATGGTGCTGTGAAAAGGGTTCCAGAGGACAGATTTTCCGTTCCTGTCTTGCCTCTCCTTTGTCAATACAGGATAAGCTGAATATCAAGTCGAAAAAATGTTGCCAGTCAATTTGTGATTTCATAGTGTCAAAAATAACGCGCGTCCCCCGAGCTAATCGCCTGCTGTCCCTCGGCATTATCTGCGCTCAGGTTTCTTGGGTTTATTTTCTCGACTCGTATTGTCTGCTGCTGTTTCGCCGTGGTGTCCGTGTCCTCGGTTGAATGTCTCACGTCAATGCGATTGTGATAAGACATGCCTAATCGGAACTTAGACCTCAGCGTCCAGACTTGACACTTGAATGGTAAATCTGGTGCCACATCTGTGACCGGATCTCTTGTTCCCTCTAAATATATATATATATAGAGAGAGAGAGCGAGAGAGAGAGCGAGAGAGAGAGAGCGAGAGAGAGAGAGAGAGCGAGAGAGAGAGAGAGCGAGAGAGAGAGCGAGAGAGAGAGCGAGAGCGAGAGAGAGAGAATATGATGATTGAAAAAAACATGTTATGTCCGTCCTTGTATCCTCCGCAGCCAACGACGCTATTCAGAGAGGCCACAGTGGAGGAGACCATGATAGAATGTTCTTCACAATGTATAATTTGTTTCCTTTGTTGTGTGCTTGTAGAAAGGCAAGTGCTTTGTATAGAGCCCTTGGCGCGCTTTGCCAGTCATGTCCTCGCCTGACGACAGCCACTGCGACTCATCTGATGTGATCTGACCAAAACGTAACCGTGTGTTTGTGTGTGTGTGTGCGTGTGTGTGTATGCGTGTGTGCGTGTGCATGTGTGTGTGTACGTGTGTGTGCGTGTGTGCGCGTGCTGTCCTCCAGTTGACCCCGGGAGGAAAGGCGGCCCAGGCGGGGGTGGGGGTCGGCGACTGGGTGGTGTCCATCGGTGAGATCAACGCGGAGGACATGACCCACGTGGAGGCTCAGAACCAGATTCGGGCCGCGACGGACTCGCTCAGCCTCAGCCTCAGCAGGTAGGAACCAGCGGCCGGAGGGCGATAAGCCGCCAACACGCACGCGCTGAAAGTGAAAGTGAACCCCCCCTCCCCACCCCCCCCTGTTTGGTTTCGGGCCGAGCCTTCTAGGAAGGAGGTGGAGGGCGTTGTCCCCGTGGTTACAGCTCACTGCGACTTGCGATGCGTGTTTTTCTATGATTACTATGTTGAGGATCATGGAATATGTTGAAAACCAAACAGCGCGGTTTTGGTTCACTTGATACACTTGCACTTTGATATACTCGCATACATGCTAACACACTCACACACACATGCTAACACACACATGCTCACATACATGCTAACACACACACACGCTCACATACATGCTAACACACACACACATACTCACATACATGCTAACACACACACACACATACTCACATACATGCTAACATACACACATGCTCACATACATGCTAACACACACACACACACACACACACACACACACACACACACACATGGTCACATACATGCTAAAACACACATGCTCACATACATGCTAACACACACACACACACACACACACACACACATGCTCACATACATGCTAAAACACACATGCTTACATACATGCTAAAACACACGTACGCTTACACGTACGCTTCTGTGTGCCACCACTGTGACTCACCTCTTGATTGAGATTTATATGGCCAAGGTATGGCCATTTTATCTGGCATATTTCATCATAAAATACACCCAACTTGGACTGGTTCTGTTCTTGTGTCACTGGAGAGGTAGGGTGGGTGTAGTGTATCCTTTAACAAAACGACGGTAGTTATCAAATATATATGCTTGAACTTAATCTCTTTCGAGATGCCTTTTTTTTTTTAATATCTGATTAGTAAACATTGCATCAGGCCAAATTTTCTTACATAGGCAACGTTGCCCTATGTGGAAGCCACTTCATAATGAAATTGGAGGGAAATCTCTCAGGGAGATTAAAAGCACTTTGTTGCAAAATTGAAACAAGGAAAATGTAATTTTCCACGAGTTTTATTTTAATCAGTTTTGGATAAGTTGTCCCCTGTCTGTGCTGTACCTACTCGCGTAACTCCTGCCAGGAATTCCTTACTGAAGTATCTCTCTGAAGAACGAGCCAAATGTATTTTTTCCCCCCATCTAGAGCTTAATTATAACAAAAAGCTGCCCCCCCCCCCCCCTCACGAGATGCCTTGGCACCCGGTATGACGCAGACGTTGATAGAAAACGAAAGGGTATCGACTCTTGGGCAAAATGCAAAGGTGAGGCCCCGGAGATTCACCGTAGTGCTTTCAAGCGCTAAATTGCAGATATTTGTTATGCTTAAAGAGACCCAGGGTTTGTCAAGTCTGTGACTGGAAGTGAAAACACACAGCCAGGTCCCTTTTTGCTTCAAGGTAGGTCCGCTGTTTGGTTTACTGTCAACACACTTTTTTTAATGCCGCTGCCTGGCTCAATGTTCTTTGGGCCTTCTGGGATCAAAGTCTTCTTCCCGATAGTGGAGTTAGAAAATAAACAGGCAGGCCCGGGTTTTACAAAATTTGGCAGCATATTTCTTTCTTTCTTTTGGTTTGGATTTGTTTATTTCTTCTTTTTTTTTCCCTTCCTTTTCACAACAAGGGCTAAGCGAATACGAGTGTTTTCCCAACAAAATCCGAAACCTGACTAAAACCGGGTTTGAGGGCAGGCAATAAACCAGCACAGGACAGATTTGACGGCGTCGCAGTAGACCTTCCCAGACGTGTTGCAGACAGGATGAAGTCACCAGGTTGACTGGGCTCGGTTGGTTGTTGTATGCATGTCAGATGTAACACCTGTCACAGGCCCCCTGTAGCAGACATTCATCTGGATATATAGTCACTGCTGGGCTGGAGATCACCCTGGGGTGAGGTGAATGACACATTCAGAAGGTACCAAAACAAACACACGCGATACAAACGCCCGCATTGCAGCACTCTCCATTAGGAAGACATTTAGCTGGGGCAGACATGCTGCACATGTGATTGATGTACAGTATTTTGCTTTTAGCCGAGGTGGACTATTGGGCGGACACAAGGATGCGCCCTCAGGGATCGTGGCAATGTAGCGAAAGTACAAACTTGGGTACTTAAACCGCAAAAAACACAAGCACAAAAAACCCATGAACTCCGACTCACCTGCGATTCCTACAAAAACAAATAAAGACAGCCCGCCTGAGATATCCATTCACCACGGCTCGTCTCTATTAGAATATCTCCTGACCAAAAAAGGCTTCAGAAATAACAAATAGGAAACTTATTGGCTGGACTGAATCGATTCGATGTCAGAGTGAGCCATTCCCCCAACTCTCTTGCTAGTTTTCTCCTTATTTGGCCGAGTGTTTGCCATTGCCTCGCCGGAGCCGCGCAAGCCAGCGTGACGCCAGCGCGTTAGCGAAGCCTCCGCGCATTCTTCTCCACAACCCAATCCCCACATTTCTCTCCTCCAGCAGTCAAACAACAGTGCACAGGTCTTATCTGTGCAGTCCTCGTCCTCCCTTCTCGGATAGCTCTTTTATATATCGGAGTGGATGCTTGACAATAAAGTATTAGCGCTTTTTGGAGTCGGTAAACAGCATTTGTTGTTTTGACCACTTGGGGTTTGTTGCTTTTTGTTTGTTTTGGACGAGGGAGAGGTGGCTGGAGAGGGTTTCTCCCAGTGTGTTCCGTTCGCCCTGGCCGGTCGCCGGTCACACTGACTCTTCTTCTGCCAAAAAAAAAATGTAAAAACGTCGGCCCCGCAATTAATATCCCCGCTCCCTGTTCTCAATCATTTTCTAATCCCGGGGGACAGAGTTAGCCCATATTTCAAGCGTTCCTCTGCCAATGACCTTTTCTAACACGTGGTGCGGAGCCCGCCGCTGGGTCCCAGGGGGACCCCGAATGAAATATCTCACTGACTGCAACACTCAGGCGGAGCACATGCCGGGCGGGGAAAGTAAGAGTAAGTGATTCTTTAAAGGTGTGGGAAACAACCCCAGAAAAGCGTTGAGTGTTGGAGGGTACGGCCCGGGGGTGAAAGTCGCTCCATTAACCAACGCTACTTTATTCCAGAAATGGATTCCCTCATCTCATTCGTTTTTGATGCCGCTCCCCGCCCCCTATAAGAATATACGGCACCACGCAGCGCCATCTCCCTCGTCTTTTCCCTGCCTTCTATTTTATCCTGCGTAAAACCTGCGTTTTGCATTTCCCCCCCCCCCCTGGGCCCGACTTGTCAGAAAGGGTTTCCAAGCGATGACAATCAAGTCCGGTTAAAGAGGGAAGAATGTCAGGCGGGCTCAACGTATCATCTGTTTCTAATGGGTCTGTCACGCACGTAGCCTACGCCCCTGCATTCACTTGCCCTTCTTTCCCCATTTGTGCCACTGTCTTTCCCCCTATCTGTGAGGCCCTGCTGCTTTGTGTTGTCACCCGGTCTTCAACAATGCTCTATTAGTGGACGGCTGATGCTAAGAGTTACATTCAGTGGTTACAGGAAACGCTGTGTGTGTGTGTGTGTGTGTGTGTGCCTGTGTGTGTGTGTGTGTGTGTGTGTGTGTGTGCCTGTGTGTGTTCCCACACAATGGGTCTGTAGATGAGTGTGACAGCAGCCTGTCTCGTCACACTGTTGTCTAGGAGGTTGTGACAGAAGTGGGTTACATACATTTACAGTAAGGCCGGCTGCTTACTGCTGCAATTATGTTAATATTATTCCAATGGGCTGAGTTTGATATCGTGGTTCTAGTCCGCGACAGCGCTGTAGAGTAATGAGGAACCTGGGACAGTAGTTTAGAGGTTTACAACATTGTTGCAATTTGCTTGATGAATGAATCCGTTTTTCATTAGGGCCTAGGTAGTTCAGGGCCCATAGGAATTGAAAAAAACCCTGAGATTGATTAAGATGATTTGGTGTTTGCATTAGCTCTTCAGAACTAATGCAATTTCCAACTGAAGACAAATTATACACCAGTGACACAACACATTTTAAGGGCAAATTGTAGCCAGATGCAAAGTACTGCTGTTTCCCTTCATACAGACGAACAAGTTGGCAGTTCCCACCTGATAAATATTCATGTGGTACATCAAGAGAGGAAAAAAAAAAAAGAGCCTAATTTAATAGCTATTTAATGTGCTGATTGTGAATGTGCTTCAAATCAGTGTGACATTATTTCGACAAATGCCGTCATAATTGTACAAAAGCACTAAAACAGTTCAAACAAAAATGCATTTGAACTATTATTTTTTCCCCCTCAATATGGAAATAGCACAGCTGTGGTGGAGGGCCAATTGGTGGCCTCCCAACAGTCTTCTTTTGTGGTATGAAGAGTGTGTTGGCCTTCAAGAAACTTCACACCGCCTGCGTCCTTCCAGGTCCTCCTAGTGAGGACCATGTGTTTAGAAGACTTCATTTTTACATTTACATTGAGGGCACTTTTGCAGACGCTTTTATCCAAAGCGACTTACAAAGAGTACATGTGTCATAAGATGGTGGAACATTTCATTGCGGCTAATACAGTAAGAAAGGGACCAGAACATGTTTATATGTTCATTCATATGTTCACAATAACGCAGTCCACAGAAGTAATGCATATGGCGTGTGTAACGCGCATTCATTTCCATTCTAGCTGTATTTTTTTTTTTGTCACGCCTCACTGAGTTCCCATATCCTACAACGTGCCAGGGAGATTCAGAAGCTCCTGTTCCGTGAGCCCTGTGAAACAGGCGCTCAGGAAACGGCTGATTCAAACCAAAAGAAACTAAGAAGTGATGATGATCAGAGTTAGCGCCATGTCAATACCGAAACCTGTTAACTGCGATGTCAAATAGCGGATCTGACTGGTGTGACTTTCTGCTCTAATCATCGTTTCCCCCTCGCTTCTCTTCCAGGGCTTTCAACGCCGGCGGGGAGCAGAAGGTAAGATGTGGTGTGCTCACCTCCGCGGTCCGTACACACACACACACACACACACACACACACACACACGCGTGTCCCCGGCATGCTCTGGTGATGTGATCAGCGCGGTGAGAGTCCAAATAAATTAGCCTGTCCCAAGGCAGCCAGCGCCACGACGCTGGCCCCGGGCTCCCCAGGGTCTTCTGTCCGACTATTTTGACGGATGGTGCAATTTGAAACTCTTCCGCCCTCACCCGCACTTAAGCTCTGCTCGTGGACAACCTCAACAATGTGTTGTGTCATCTTGTGATTGAACTGGTACTGATTCAATCGCCTCCCAAGGTCTTATGGGAGTCGTGTGTTCCATGCATCACCAAAGCATCCGGTGGCTGGCCGATGGAAGCTTTGGATTGCTCTGTCGCCGTGAATGATATAAAAAATGCCATCCCCGGACTCCTGAGAGTGCAACGTCCGGTGATGCCTTGCACAATCCCCCGATATCACGTGTGGCATGTTTTTAATTTGAAGAGTAGAAGTAACTCACCATTATCAGACGCATCTGAAAACTGTTTGGGGGGCGCAGGGGGGGGGGGGGGGAATGATCGGACCGGCCCATGAAACGTACCACACTCATGTCGCTTTTGCCCTGCGGTGTGATGGAGTGTTTTTGCACGAGACTATATTTCTTCAGCAAATGAGCTGGAACACAAGCTGTCCACAAGGTGGAAGAATTTCATATCGGTGGCAGCCACCTCTCTCTCTCTCTCTCTCTCTCTCTCTCTCTCTCTCTCTCTCTCTCTCTCTCTCTCTCTCTCTGTCGCTCGCTCTG
>JAOPUH010000002.1:9312026-9323979 GCA_027123175.1 Urophycis cirrata
AGAGAGAGAGAGAGAGAGAGAGAGAGAGAGAGAGAGAGAGAGAGAGAGAGAGAGAGAGAGAGAGAGAGAGGGGAACCATGGGACCTGGATCAAACAGACACGAATCTGATCTGTGTGCTGTGGAAGTGGAATTATTTCTTTGGCTCGCATGCAGCCAACCACCTGTTCTTTTGTTTATTTGCCAGATTCTCGGTAGATGGGATAATCTTTTGGAGAGGAAAAGGGCTCGTTCTGACAGACACCATAGTCGAGCTGCCGTCCGTTGAATAACAATCTGCTGCGGAATGATCGCCATAAACAGCCGGGAAAAAAAAACAAACAAATGGTTATTCACATGAATAATCCAGCACCCAAGGAGTGAAGTGCTTAAAATAAACAGTTTTCTGTTTCTGGAGCATTTACACGTGCCACAAACTATCCTGTATTTTTCCTTCGATCAAGCCGCGGTGAATATTTCATCGACATTATATTTCCGAACTGATAAATATTTAAGTCCGTGGGCCTACATTTTACTTGAGAGTTGATAGGAAGCTGGGGTGGGGGGGCGGAGGGCGCGCGGCGGGGGCGTGGTGGGTGGGGGGGGGGGGGAGGTGCGATCAGGATGCTTGGCTTGGCACGTGGCGATCAACACTCAAACACTCAATACATGTCTCGCCCTCAAAACCCCTGCAACTTCAGCCTGACATGAATTAACGGCTGACTACGTGACAGATGGATGCGCGGGCGCGCCCCTTCAGAGAAAAACTCCTCTTCCTCATGTAGAGCCTTATTTAGCCTTCCTCACCTGCTATGCTTGGGTGGGGTTTTTTTTATTTTTATTTTTTTTAGCATAGAGCAGTTAGGCTATTATTTCCTGAGAGGCATCAACACATCTCCACCCCCACCCCGTATTTTTTTTTTTTTTGTGGGTTTTTTTTGTCACCGTTGAAGCTCTGCGTTGACGTGCAGGGTAGCAAACACCTGTCGGAGGAGCTCCCCGCTCCGGCAACAATGGATTGGTTTCGCACCTGAGCGTGATGCTCAGACGTCGCTGGCGGAGAAGAACCCGAGCCATCTGTAAATGACAGCCACGGGGGCTTGAAGTCGCTCGAAGGCTGTCTCTCTCGGGAGGGGTTGAGGGATCTTACTGGGTTGTTGTTTTTTTTTTTCCCCCAGCTCCGCATTTCGACTCTGACGCTTGGTGTTGTGGGTCCGCCTCATTTTGTTTTGCTCGGGAGCGGCAGTCGTGTTGTTCATTGCGTTGGGAAGAGGGTATATATAAATATATATACATACAGTATATATATATATAGTATACAACAGGTTTTTCGAAAAATAAATCTTCCCACCGTGAACACGCCTTCGGTACACAGCGTCTGGGTTGGGGCCACAGATTTGTCAACATGCTGGCTGCAGCCCCGAGTCAGCCACGGCACCGAGGGTAACCACTTCAAGAACGCCTGGGAAACAAAGTTCACTGCATCCCGCCACTTACATTTGGTCCCAGGCAATCAACAGGAACAGGATCACGGGGGAGGCAGTGGAGCGAATGATTTTAATCTGGGACTAAATATCCAGCGGTGGATTAGTCTCAGACAATTTCCTACCTCCAGAGCGGTTCATGAAATATGGATAAGGTTAGATGGAGGCCGGGCGGGATTATGAAATATATAAAGGCATTCTCCCAAGCCTACCTCGATGGAGGCCGGATGAAAAGTTTTGCAGATGGGAATCTGGAGGATTTCAAGACACTTTGCATAGCAGATGCAATATCTTCCCCCCCAGCCTTGGTTTGGGCACCGGTTTAATTAGATAGACCCCCTGGTAAGATACCTTTGAAGACTGACAGCGGAGTTCCTCAGGATGGCCAGCTTTTGCACAGCTGCGCAGACTCGTTGTGGGGCGTCTCGTGGCTGTTGCGACTTATGAGCTCTGGTTCTGCAGGAACACAAAGAGATGAGATGCAAAGATGTGAAAGGCTGATTTACATACAGGGACCATTAGCTGACATCAAATTCTCTTCCACAGTGATTTGCGTGCCTTTAATGCACGCCATCTACAATGGCTTTGAATGTGATACAAGGAAAAACAATTAAAATATTTAAAAAAACAAAACATATAGAGACAACAGATTTGTGTTTGTATTTGCGTTTTTCCTCTTGGCAACGTGATCTGCATTTATTCTGTTGGACCGCACGTTTCTGGTTCTAGCGTTGTGGTAGTACTGAGGGGTAGGTAATTATCGTCTTGAAACCTAAACAGAAATAGAATAGAAACATGTCCATACTGAATGGATAATTAATTTGGGGGGCTGTTAATGTGATATTGCTAGGAGTGGAGTGTTTATGATAACGCAAGTAGACTTAGATAAGCCTTTCTCCATATTTAGCCTACTGCGTTTTGAGGGTGAAGGCTATGTGTCAGTGCTATCAATTAAAATATTAAGCCGCATCACGCTCTGTATACAAATCTTTTTATTGCCATGAAGTGGAAAAAAATGCTTTAGGCCAAGCAAGGTTGGTAGAAAAAAAAAAGAAAATTCAAATGTCTTATTTTATACTTGAGTTGGTAGTTGTACACGCATTACAAACACATTACTCCCAGAGAAGCGTTCATATCTAGAGCAGGACCATGGAGGTTCAAGGTGAAGAACAACGATCATAACACCACTGAACAAATCTTGTCAGTTTTGTTTTCCTCATCCTATTGAATCAAATGTTCCAGGAAAATACACGTGATAAACTTTAGCGCCAAGACGAATTAACCCTGGAACCGTACTGACGAGTCTTAAAAAATGAATTTAATAAACAAATGAAAAACAGATAATAGTTGACGGTAACCAAAACCAAAAGAGAGTAATGTAGAAAAAAAAACATGAAATAAATGTCAAAATGTCCCAGCTCATCAATCTGGAGTGTGTCTTAATGTGTGAAATTAGGTGCGACACGCCCTCTTGCTGCCCCAGAACTAGAAGTAACGGTACGGAAGCTGAAGAAGTGTCTGCAACAGTACAGATGGACCATTATCACATTCCTAGCCAATCAAGGGTGAGCTCTGCCACAGAGGCAGTCTCTCCAGCAACACATGAGCACTAATCGAATATTTGATTGTCTACCTGAATATTTACTGGCATTTATAGCAAGGAAATGAGTTTTACAAAATTGTATAAGATATGCCATGGGAACCGACTGTGGTAGTTGTGCCTCTTCATTTGTAGTCCTCGGAAGTAGTGAGTGATCGTCAAGTCAAATCATTTCCTAATTTTTCATAAATATAAAAACTAATTTCCGACTCTCTCCCAGCTCCAGCTGATATTTCTAAAATGACATTGAATAATACATGTTCCTCGTAACTTCTCAAAGTTTTTGGTAACAGACCTATTTATTTCATGAGGCTAACTTCAAGGATAACCATCACATTGAAAAGTACTTTCTGGCCCCCTTCTGGTAGAGACTTTTTTTTTAAATGTAGGGCTGGAACTGTATTGCTGCGTAGGCTTACAATACAACCTGCACAAGTTAGTAAGCTGTAGTCAGGAAGATAGTTAGTTGGCTGTTAGTGAGTGTCTGAATGACTGCGTGAGTCAGAGGGTTCATTCAATGTGCATTGCAATAAGTGCCACATTCTCTCACAACATTTATTTTTTATCTACATTAGGTACATGTGACATAGCAATTGTATTAATTCCTTTCATCAGTCAGAGATGTGAAAACACCACTGCTGGCGGATTTAACATGAATACAACTAATTTTTATTTTATTTTGGAGTAAGCATGCATTTATTCACACACTAATTGCAAATCATTACAATCAATTAGGTTGTTGCAGTATCGTCGCCGTGGCATTAACCTCTTCCATTTCTAAACTATCACAGGGAACGTACAATCCCTGCAATTTAGAGATGAGTCACTGCCTGTAAATGCCTTTCTAGCCATCTCCCGGGCAGTGTACTCTCATCTATCTGTTATTAAGGCTGTGTCTGGAATTACAGGTGCTGAGTCCGACATTTTGCAGCATGAGTTATTAGTCACCTAAACTATGAGAGCATTTCATAGAACATTTTCCTTAATGGTCCTTGCATTGTTAGATAAAGTAATTATCGTCCAGATATGTATCTGTGGCGAACACACAGAATATTGATGAGACGGCACGTAACAGGTTATTAAGGGACGTGCTTTGGTCTTCTGCCTCCTGTTTCTTTCTTAGCTTAGTTTTGTGATCCTCTTCACCAATGTATTATTGGCAATGATGAGTTTCATGATCTGCAGTTAACAAAATCTGCAGTTCATAAAATGATTCGTTATCATTGCAGGCATGTTGAAGCAAAGACCAGTTCTCTATCATGGTCAAGGCAATTCATCTTTCCAGCACTGCATAAGAAATGTCCTCGATGAAAGCACACACAACTGCAGGAAGGCAAGTGATGAGAATTCCCCTGACCTTAATTAGCTGTGTTCATGGCATTGCATGAACCCATTAGGGTGACGTTAAAGCATATCAATTGCATTTCTCACTGTTGGTCTGCACCTCTTCACACGCTAATGACGGCCAGGGAACACCGGCCGGAATATTTGGCAGTTGGATGTTCTGGGGGCCAAACCACAGTGGTAAAGCAAATGGAACAGCCTGAAGTCACATTTTAACGGCTTCTTCTCAGCAGTCCACTGCATTGATGTGTTTGACAAACCCTTGTTAAATTGTTACATTTGTACACGCTTCCATCAAGCGCTAACTCCGGCGTCTGCAGCGATTTGGAACGCAGTGCGTGCAAATCACGGTGGGCTTTCTGTACCGCACGCAACGGACGGCGTGCGCGTTCGCGTGGAAAAACCGCGCCGGTCGTGGAAGAAAACGCGATCCTTGCCAGGGTGCAAAAAGACGTATGACGACATTACTACTGAAAGAGAACCACACAGGGTCAATGAGGGGTCCATGCCATATGGAAATATACACGGGCCTTCATTATCTAGAGTGAGAACACAGACGCGGATACATGATGGGTCAAAACACGTCTCACATCCCCACTACTGACTGCTCACCGAAGGAGACGATGATGAGAGAGTCTTGCAGCCGCGGGGGGTGGTGGGGGGGGGGATGAAACGACAGCTTATACATTATGCTGTCAATTTGCACTCTGTTTCAACTATATTTGCTGTCCCCGGCTTTCCCACATACATTTACCTTCGGCGCCACATATATATTTACTGTGCGCTGCAATTTTGGCAGGCGTGTCTAAGGACGACCATGATGGATTGATGAGGGTTCAGTTTGAAGGAGTGCGTCCCGAGCACTTAATCCCCGGCAATACATAAAGACACAGCATCCGCGTTGTTGGGGAAGCCGGGTCCGACCCCGAGGCTGGTTAATGCAGCCGACAGCCGCGTAGCTGCCTGCGATGTGGCGGATGGACTCCGGCCGCTCGGCCCGGACCGCCTGGCCGTGAGTCAGATAATTGCCTACGCCGGCGAATATGTCAATACGCCGGTAGGAATCAGCGCTGGTGCCGATGGCGCGCACAATTACAATAATTGGGTGTCCGTGGACGTTTGCGTGTGGGCTTCATGCAGGCTGTCTGCTGGTTGTTTTGTGAGTCGCAAGTCATGTCAAAAACGGAAAGCCAAAGCGGGTGACACTTTGCAATAAGGGCTCCATTCATTATCATTAGTTAATGCATTAATAATCATCGGGGTGTTGCATTTGCGCGGGGTTAGGGCAAGGGGTGCTTTGTAAATATGGTGTGAATTAATACTATTGTTAAAATGTCCACCATTAGAAAACGATTACCAGACCATTATTTAACTGTTACTTAACTATCAGTTAATTTAACTGCATTATTTAATTATATAAATATATATTATATACATAATACATAACTATGTTATTTAATGGTAAATGAATGGAGCCTTATTGTAAAGTGTTACAAGTGAGAGACGAACATCATTGTATACGTATGATGTATACAGCATATGTACCATATATACTCTGTACCATATATTCTCTTATGACTGAAGCACAATGGGAATGCATTGCATTGTCTCCATTGCCTTCGCCTGCCACGGCATAACAAGCTGGTGAAACTGGTTACAGAATTCCGACAGTTTGCAGCCTGCTCAAGCAAGGAAATGAGCGTCAAATGTGCAAGCCCACACATCTTGACAAACACTGAAGTGCATTCTGTGTGATGGAATATGACTGACAGCACATGATATTCTGATTACATGCCCGACAGCCTGCTCTTATTGAAAATGATGAGGACAGATGTTTTTCTCTGACTGTCATGCTATCAGATTTTGACTTCTTGAAAATGTAATTGAAGATTTAACACAGTAACAAAAATATTGTTGTTTTTTTTGTAATTTAAAAGTAGTTCTGCCATAATGTAGTCTGTAGCCATATCATGGTTCACTGGCATGGAAATAAATCCGGGACAGACCCTTACCTTTTGTGAACCATATAATTGAAAAATATAACTACATGCATATTCTGAGGATAAGCTAGGATCCCAAGTCCTTATTGATAACCTTCCAACGATGAGACTAATGCAGACTCTGACAGAAATAGTTCCTACACATTTTTTATTCCAATAGCCTACTATTTTTTATGCCCTTCACCTTTATCAACCCACCTGTAACATCCTCAAGGAATAAAAAAATGTACAGAATAAAACGGCTTTGTGTTACTGTAACATACATGCACATTTACTTTTGAAAGAAATTAACCTCTCAACCCCCTTTGTAAAGGCTCTCCTGAATGCCAGAATTGCCGTGCTTGGGGTGACAGGGGTGAATCCCCCGTGCAAGGACTCTCGTTCAGGTCCATTGTTTCCTCCAGGAGAAGACAAGGCAGCAGATTAGACACTACGAATAGGGAAATTATTGTTGCAATGATTGCTGCAAAACTGGGTTGTTGAGGGTTTTTTTCTATTAAAAGTTTGGGTGCGCAACGTGTCGTGGCGATTATTGTGTGGTTGTGTGTGTGTGTGTGTGTGTGTGTGTGTGTGTGCAACACGGTCTCACAGCAGTTTGTGAAATAGTCACAAAATGTAATCTTTTGATTCGTGTACATGGACACAAATTTCCCTTTATTTCGTGACACTCAGCACGACTTTCAAACTAATGTATTTCAGTTGGAGGTATCTTTCGTGTCTGCACCACATTTTTACAGTAAATACTACAGTACCCATGAGCCTCATCGACCGTTACTATGGTGAAGACGCCAGCTAAAGCTGCCCGAGGACCCGCCGCCAGTTCTCTTTTAATGATATCCTAACCAGGATAACCTAACTAGGATATCATTGTTAGGGGTTCGGGTGAGGGTTAGGGTTAGGGTTATAATGAAAGTCGTGCTGTGTCACAAAAATAAAGGGAAATTTGTGTCCATGTACACAAATCAATAGATTAAAACTTCGGGACTATTTCACAAACTGCCGTGAGACTGGGTTGTGTATCATGAGGTTGACTCAAATATCCTTTTTGTTTATTTAAGCCCGAAAGCTCAATGTATTCTTAATGGAAGTGAATTTACACTGTTTGTGTATTCGATTTATAATCGGTTCACATAAACTAGTTCTTTCGTCCGTTCATTTATAAAAGCAATGGCAGAACCCCAACTTATATGTTCGGCAACCACTTATTTCAAGCCACAAAAAGTGATTTTACAGCATAACAATACATACCATATCGGCACTCAAACATCGTATCGCACCGTGGGGTCTCCGGCAGGGCTCTGTGGGATGGTGGCACATATGATGTTCACCACCGTCTTCCAACTGGCTGTGGCTATGGGGCCTGAGGACTGGAGACCAAAGTCCTGGGACTACAGCTGGTCCTATGCGTAAGTACAGCAGCATGTCCCATTGGCAAACACACTCACACACACACACAAGCAAGTGTGACTGCAAGTATTTGAACAAGGACCAAGAGTGAAGTCTGATACATTACAACAAGGAGAGAGACCAATCTCAAGGTGATAATAAGTACGCAGTACAGTCATTATGTAATTTACTGAATAAGTGATATACAGGTCATTAAGGAACATCTGAAGCCCTGTGTCAAGTCGGCAGAGCAAAGATTTCTCAAACCAGTATAATAATATCTTGCCTGACTGGGATGGTGTGGGGTAGGCTGAGACTGAAATTGACGATTACAGTTAATGGGAGGAAACAATAGTCCATTCCTTGTAAGAAATGATCTCATCTGGATTAAAATGCTGACAATCAGACATAAAACAGTGGATTTTCTTCCTTGACATTTTAGATGGCTTGCACTATTTACGAGAGCAATACGTCTGTCGTCTGTCGTCATGTCACAGTGCTTCAAAATTAAGTTCAGTGGAAATTAGCCGCTCCAGAGAGGTGTTTTCAGAGAAGGCGGGGAGCATCGGTTAGGAGTGTCTTCATGAGCGTACCCCCGCATGTTGCCAAGTGTGGACCACCGACCCCCTGGCAAGGCGGGACAGCTCATCAAGACCAGTCACGTAGTATGTATAGTGCCGAAGTCACCCCGCATTAAAAGTCCCCTATTGGGTAGGAGACTTAAGGTGAATAGGCCATGTACATCAGACTGCATCAAGCGATTCATATCAACACTCAAGAGAGTTGGAGTACTGTAAAATCCTAAATCAGCGTAATTGTACCTTAAAGGAAAACTTTGGAATTTCACAACCTTGACCCGATTTTCCGGTCATTTTGATTCGTCCAGTATTGACAGAGAACGCTGCAGCCGTAATCCACAAAAACAGGCTGCAATGTAAACCTTTGTGGCAATAGCGCCCCGTCAATGTATGTCCTCTAAAAGTGCTTGTTTTTGCCACTGACGGGCTCAGATTATATTCTGTCATTATGGAAAGGATCCTGAGAGGAATAAAACATGTTTCTTTCACTTTTGCTTGGTCTGTTTTTTATTGTGTACAACCAAGTCTCGCTGCGGCGGAATCTTGAGAAAGAGCTGGACTGAGCAGAGTTTGTCATGTTGGACGACGCACATCGGTGCTTAGAGTCATGATTCAGGGTGAACAAGAGATGAGATTGTAATGATAAAAGGGAAATATCCTGCAACAACGACATTTCACAGTGACCTTTAGCGAGACTTGGTTGGACACAATAACAAACAGACTGGATGGCCAACGATGGTGCCGGTCATTGCGATGCGATGGCGCGATGTGTAAGCCACCAGTAAGCTACTACTGTAAGCTACTACTGCCACCAGTAGTAGACCTTGAGTTGGTCCCTATGGCGCTGTATCGCAGCAGCCCACGGGCTCCTAGTGCTGCAGGTAGTGATGGGAATCAATGCAGGAATGTCATTGTTTGCAATGTCAATAAAGTCTAATCCTATCGTTCTCTCAGCCTTGCATGGAGCTCCTTTGGCACGTGCATGGGCTCTGCGGTGACGGCACTGAACCACTACACGAAGACCATCGTGGAGTTCAAGTACAAGAGGAGGAATATCGAGAAGAGCCTACACATCAAGCAGAAGCTTCTGGAGCTGGACCTCCCAGACAACATGTGGGATGTGTATCTGACACCCGGGCCCGGCCACTCCAGAGCGGAGCCCGCGCTGCCCATCAACGGACACAAACCCGCTAGCGGTGAGGGCATGGCGGTGGACGGAGCCACCGTTGCCGAGCAACAAGGAGAGGCTTACTGTTAAAAACACAGAAACGAGGGACCAACCCACACTGATGAACGTGAAGTTAAGGGCCAACAAGCTGGAACCTGGAGATAGGATTCTTGTCTCCAATGCAGGGGGAATATGTAGGGGAAGCATGATTGATCTTTAGTGGAGAAGAGTGCAGGAACAAAATATAGGCCTAATGTATTAAATGACATACAATGAACTTTAAAAGTTTAACTTTAAAAGACTCATATGTGGTCGTTCTAATCAACGACAAACAAAACACGTATCTGGCCATTTGTTGTTCAAAAATCCAAGTCTATGTGAGCTTGATTTAGGTAAAATATTGATAAGCACATGCAAATATCTGACCATATATAAAGATAATACCAACTCTGATGTGTTTTTTTCATTTCCTGAAAAGTAAACCTTGACATACAAGGTTTCAATCGACAGCAATGACACACAATATCTGCACGTAACTTTAAACACAAAGATTTTGTAGCCAGTAACGTGGGATTGGTTGAGTTAAAAGAGTGACATCTCGTGGACAACAATGTAAGTGCGAAATGCAGTTAAACGGCGAAACAGACCAGTCAGGCAGGAATAACATTTAAATGGATTAAAACTTTTTAATGGCGAATTGAAATAATGAATTAATTAAATATTTATATCATATCAAAAGGCAATTAAACATGTGGTTTAATCTACAAGTGCTGCCATTTCACGTTTTAATTAAATATACAGTTACAAAAGTATAGTTATAACTGGCAGGTTGGCACTCCTGGTAAGTGTATGACGCAAATCAATGCAATGTCTATATTGAGGTTTTGCCGAACGTTTTCGGAAGATGTATAGCTATACTAATTTAATTAAAGCAACGTGCACATGCACCAAAAAAATAAATAAAATACAATTTAAAACAAATGCATCACACGGGGAATATGCCAGCGCTACAGGTTCCAATTACATGTTGACAGCTGATTGAGGACCGCATTATGCTTGTCTCAAGGTGCCTTCCTCTTATATTCTTAAAATCACGCAATGCGCCCCATATAATTAGGACTACATTAATGCAAAAAAAAAAAATACCTGCATGTTATTCTGTAATAGTATCCCAACTATACCTGCCATTATTTAAACCTGAGGTAAGACAAATTAGTAGAAATAACGGTTCCCCTTTAGGCAATGGATGGCAATAACAGCGTTGTTCTTATAATACAGCCATGCAATTACAGTTAATCAACAATGTGCTCTTCGTAACCATTTGTTGGGTTGTCCTCAATGTATTTCTTGATGTACCAGCAAGAAATGTGCGCCTTCAGATTTTCTTCAGCCAAAAAGTCCATGGCAGCCTGCCGAAATTACATGCATACAAATGAAAACTGCTTTTTATTTTACATTGTATCTTAATTGTGTGTGGTTCAAACAGTGGTTCTTACTACCTTCGACAGAAGAGCTGCAACACCTTTTCCCCTGAAAGACTCCGGGACGTTGGTTGAAATTAGATCTACTTGCCTCTCATTCGTGAATTTGTATCGTAGGACTGCACACTCGTGTTCTTGACCTTGGCACACAACGAGTTAGAAAAGTCAAATGAATACATTGTAACGTGGGGGCATCGCAGTGTGTCGTTGTGTCCTAAAGCATACAGGCCATGAAATAGCACCGGTCTCGCGTAAAACCTACGCGAGCCTCAACAGGGATTAGCGGACAAAGATGTGCTTCTTACCCGCCTCGCTTCCTAGGCTGACGGTGAAGCGCAGTTTTTCCCGATCATGGTCCACTCTCAAACCGCTACAGAAGCTAAAGTGTTCGGATTTGAACAGAACCGAGCACCTTTTTAATACATTGAACCGCGACAATATTTTAAACGTCATTTCGAAACGATTCTAGCGTGCTTTCAGGACGCAGCGAACCGCATGCCCAGTGAATCATTGACGTGGTTGTTGTACAATGTGTGCGGCGCTGTTGCATTAGGCTCGCTGTTTATTGTGACCGTGGACTTAAAGGACGTTATGCAATTTCCTTTTGTAGATCGCGCTTGAGTATGCCTTCAACTGTCCTTGAAATGCAATTATTTTATCATATGTCGAAGCAATGTGAACATGTTTCGAGTGAACGGAACAATCCGTTGTCTCGGTCAGGGTTTCCCAGGACCTTTTTCTTCCTACACAAAAATCTTTTGCAACAAACAAAAAACAATAACCTTTCCAATCATCAAATCTCTCCGATAGTATCCGGCTGCGTCCTGCAAGACGGAGGCGTAACTTGTAGTAGGAGGCGTCTTGTACTTTCCGAAATGTCCAATAAAAATGAAATGTCTTCGATAAAATTATTTGATTTATTCATCTGCTGTCTT
>JAOPUH010000002.1:9437408-9447543 GCA_027123175.1 Urophycis cirrata
AACTGTTTTTGGTTTCAATAATATGGAATCAAATCAATGTTGCTGTGAATGTCATACCAATATTCAGTAAATGTAATGACATGTTGACTTTTTATGACCCAAACTGATAATGACATTACTGTGCATGAATTAAAATACACAACATACATAAGCTAACAGTTTTGACCTAACAAATGACATCCACGTAGTTGTATAATAAAAGAGCGAGTGACGGTACATTTTCACTTTGTGACCAAGACCATCGTTTCACCTGACATAGTGGGAACAGAAAACACACTTGCTGCCAGAGCACTACAGTTATCAAAGAAGTCTTCACCCAACCAGCAAGTTATGAGGCAAGCTGTTAACCAGCAACTCTGAGACTAGTATGTCAGACTAGTTTAGACCAGCACATTTAATCTTAAATGTGTAATAGGTGAACAATACTATTGAAAGCGGATGTGGTAAAACATTATGCACACAAAGATGAATGGTATGTATTGACTGTTATGTACACACTGTATTGCTCTGTACACAGCAAGCTTCAATTTCAGTTTTTGGGGGATTTAAGACCACATCTTGGGTGTTGTACCAGCTATCATTTTGTAATAACTTTGTGGTAGTATTAACTACATAAATAATATTTTAGCAATATATATATATTATATTAATTATAATTCATGGATGTTGCATTTCTGGACAATTTGAATGTTACAATTATGGTTACAATTATTGATGACTTGGTAACAGAAATGTAAAATCTTCAATGAAAAACAGTGTCTACTCAAACCCTGACTTGAAGAAATACTGTGGGAACCAATCAGTGAGGGTTAATCACCGGTGTGGGGGGCTCTTGGTTGCTCCTCATCTCCTCCTCTTCCACACTCTTTCGGCAGCTCTGGCATATCCACAAGGGTACTTCTCCCAGCAGGGACTGGGACAGCGAGGGCACGGCATCAGCCAGCTTGCGCCCTGGAACCTCACGTAACAAGGCCTGGGAAAGGGCAGGCATGGCATCAGCCAGTTTGGTGCCATGGCCCCCGGGGAGTCCATTTGCTGAACTTGCGCCCCAGTCCTTAAATTCCCGGTGGCAGAGAAGGCAGCAGGTGTGCATAGGCTAGACGGGAGGGAACACCACATGGAGGTCAAAGAAGATGGTTATAACTCACAGCCTTGTTGTTAATGTACACAAAACAAGTGATTTTGCACAAGGTTGTGCTATGCTGATTCAGCGATAGTGTCAAACGTGATAGGTAACTACTACTTATCGAAATAAACATTTTAATGCATTCCTGCTTAAATCATAGGCACAGTCAATTGCAACTTAAATAATGGTTATATAAATTATGTTATTATAACTGCATAACACGTGGGATCAAATCCTACAAGCAAGTAGTTACCACGGTTTCCGGTGACAGCAAAAACCTGGACCTACTCAAGAGTTATGTTGACTGCTTTTGCACAATTATGAGACCCTTACTGTGATAGGACGTTGCACTCTGCAGAAACTTTATTCCACCGCGTGGTTGTGTAAAGATCGAACTCGCAGAACAATGGCCCACCAAACCAGCTGGGTTTAACATTTAGCCAGCAGTGCACCCAGATCGGTGTCTCTCCAGCTACCTCGCTAGCTAGCTGCTGCTGCTGCTGTGTTGAACGGTATGGCTAGCTTTAAAGTGCAATCCATGTGTGCTGCACAACACGCTAGTTCGTGTACAGCGATGCTTGGTATCATTTGACGACATGAAAAGGCTCGGAATGAAACACGAAACAGACAAGGCACAATGTCAACCAGTCGTCTGCGAGGGGCTAACAATGCTACCTAGACTGGCTCAGCGCCTGTGGTGGACGCCTCCTCGCCAACCCACTACTTCTTATCACCCATTTATCTACCAGCAAACCCGCGCACTGACTTCACCATCCATGTTGCATTGTACATGTGGGGGGGGGGGGACAAAGACACTACGGTGTACATATTAGATTCTCCGGTCTCCCCTAATCACGGATCCACACACGCACGCATAGGGGATGCTTTGTGGGGCTAACGAGCGTTAGCATCGAGCTACCTGGTTCGCCCTGGCGGCCAGTCTCTCCAGCCCCGCGTCTCCGCCGCCACCGCCGGCCGCGTCGCCGGGAGAGACGGGCTTCTTCGGTAGGGTTTGTTGCCCAGGCACTAGCTCCTTCTGGACGACCCCCGGTTGTTTGCTCTTCTTCCTTGCCATTACGGAGTAATTGTAAAATCCTTTGGGGCGAGTTTTTGCACCGGTTTTTAGGAGAAGGTGAAAAGCGGTGTTGTTTCTGGTGAAGCACAAATGTTGAGTAGCTTCTCTAGTCAAGACAACAGTCAATATGGCGGAGTGCTGGCACACTGGAGTTCAGAGGTCAGAGATACTGCTGGCAGCGAGGCTTCAGTTCAGCTGATGATCAGTGCAGAAAAACTAATTCACGGTCACAACGACGTATGTGTATGTACATATATATGATTTAGAGTTCACGGAAAAGTATTTTCATGGGGTTATCGTCACGAGAAACAATAACAAGCGACGTGATATGATTTTTAATTTGTGTTGCCGTTGTGTAGTGCTTCATATTTTAGATTTTTATTTGTATTTTATATGGAAAAAATGTGATCGTTTTGTACAATATAAAACAGCATCTTTTGTACATGTTGTAAAACCCATACATCCTCATCCATCCTCTGCGCAGCACAGAAAGTGACTCTTTCCGCATAAGACAAGTATAACATAAAGCTAAATGAGGAATAGATACGATTTAAAAAAAAAAAAAAAAAAAAAGGGGGGCAATACATAGACAACAAGAGAATAACTTTATAGAAGTATAATCTCGTCCTTTTACGGCCATATCCCACCGCCTATCAGGGAATACCGCGAGCGTCCTAATCATGACTGCACGGAAATAAAGAGCGTATATAGTTTACCGGACAGTATCATCAAAATAATATCACTAAAGACCGAGTCCATTGTCTCTGTCGGTTCACGGAGGCTTTATAATTAGTGCAGAGGTGGAGGTTGAGACAAATAATGGCGCGCTTCTGGAACTTTACAAAGCAGGAGGGAGTGGCCGAGGAGGAGGCTTCACGATGACGTCTTTACGTGGCGTCTGTCTGAGTTCTGTGGAGCTGCAGACGTAGTGTGTGTATTATATATATAGCTGCTGGTAGGTCCTGCCCTGCTGTTCCAACACCGCAATCTTATTTTGTTTGTGCATGTTTTAGATTCTCACAATTAGAAATGGAAGCGACTATCGGCAACATCCAGGTTCTCCTCCAGGCTGCAGAGTTTTTGGAAAGAAGAGAAAGAGGTCAGTTGTATTGACTGTCAGCTGTCATTTTATGAGGAAGCAAAAAAGGGGGTTAGTTGCGAAACAAACAAATGTGAGTTAAAAATAAATGCGCGTATGAATTACTGTGTATGGAGTTAAATGTGTGCGCAACTTACTGCATGGGAGATGCGAGTTTTGTGTCTCGGGTGGATGTTAAATCGCATTGACTCAGTGACCTACATACCGGCCACATCATTGTACTCTAACGCGCCAATTCTGGACCATTTCAAACCCTGGTGCGTAGCCGAGCGCGCATCACAGAATGAATGGATGTTGTTAAACTACGCAGTATACCACTTATTTCGCCCCGTCGACAGTATGGTCAATCTTTATTCGTTTTTTTTTCTTTAAGCTGCATTCAGAAATGGTTGCAAGAGTTTATTAGGAACGATGGCGCCAAAACCTGAAAACAAAAAAAGCGGAGGATGTTGACAGCACCCAAAACTCGGTGTTACGATCGTATTCCGTGTAATCGTGTTTGTTTTGGACCCCTTAATACAATAACAACGACGGCATAGCAAATAGAGAGTGCTTGCAGAGTGTTTCATGTTTTTTTTTCATGTTTCCCATCGATTCAGCGCTTGGCTGTTTGTATGTGACGCTTTCGTCCCACAGAAGCAGAGCACGGGTATGCTTCAGCTCTTCCTCCGAGAACAGAAGACTCGGATAAGAGAAACAGACAGAAGAATAAGAAGCTATCGGGTCCCGGTGGCAATAGGTGATTACACAACAGACACTATACCAAAAGGGTGTGGTTCCATAACTTTGAAATCTTTATTTGCTACCTCTTCTCAAACTCAAAAATCATCTGGTCTTAGGACTAAAATGTGATTGCTTCTTAATTACAGGCTAGTTCACAACGAGTTGGAGAAAAACAGGTAACACACATTCAATATTTAACCATGGTCTTATTATGCGTATTACCATTTAACTAGAACCTTGAACATTAATATTTTTGTGTAATGTTAAAAGTGTGCTACCACTTACAATGTAATCATACAGGTAGGCAGGTAGACATTGATTTGTGACGAGGTCATTGATTTCATGTTTCCGTGCAGACGAGCCCAACTGAGATACCATCTGGATCAGCTGAAGAAGCAGGTCCCTCTGTCTTCGGACTCCATGAGGAACACCACGCTCAACCTGCTCAGGCGGGCGCAGATTCACATAAAGGTAAGACGGAGAACATCGGTGGGAACGCAGAAAGCTGTGGTCCCTGGCACGCAGGCTCTATGTTACTACTAGAGTAGAGCTCTAAGAAGAGCCTGAGCCATGTCTTGTGTTGGCCCCATCATGCACACCTTCTGTTGCACGTGCTTATTTTGGGTTTTGCTATGTTTTGTTGTTGTTCTTCTCTAAGTTTAGTTCATTAGATGTAGTCTGCATGTGAGTTGAGCTATATAGCAGTTCTAATATTATATATGTATGATATCATAATACGATACTATATATTTGCTTCCACTGCTGCTGCAACACCAGCATTTCTTGATGGGGGATTGACATGGTTTCACGTCTTCATTCGTTTTGTGGTGTGTTGTGTTGTGTTGTGTTTGCGGTCGTCGCATCGCAGAAGCTGCAACACCAGGACGAGCGGGCGCAGCAGCTGAAGGGCCGCCTGCGCTGGGAGCAGAGAGAGCTGCGGGTTCGACTGGACCAGCTGCAGCGGGGAGGCGAGAGGATGAGGAACGACAGCCTGGGCTCCGTGGTGTCCTCCGAGAGGTCTGACTCGGACCGAGGTGAGAGCGGCCTGTTCGCTGTTCGCTCGCGCTTTGAATGTTCTGCTCTCGGCGAGTGGCTGCTGTTTGTTTGTTTGTTTTAGTTTTGGATTTGGGCTTCACAGAAGCAAATTGCGGACGCACTTAAACGTGCATGTTAGGGCCGCGCCTATTTCATTCTGAACCATTTTCGGACAGGGTTTCATTTCAACTTGTCAAGCGTTTTCAGTTTCAGGTAAGGAGTGAGATGTAGTTATCAATACAACTCAGTGTTTTCAGTCTTTTTCAATGCATTTTGATTTACGTGGAGTATATTGACATAGACCATCATGTTCTTTCAAGGGGAATTTCCGGTATAGGTTGTGTTGTGTTAGTTAACGGTGTCGGCCTCACGGTGTTGTTCTCTGTTATCTTGTGTTGCAGAGGACGTGGAGGTTGACGTGGAGAGCATTGTGTTTGAGTGCGTTTCCTCCGAGGGCCTCGGCAACACACACACCGACGTGGACCACTGTTACTCCAGCCTGGACAAAGACTGGCTATGACGTCAGCGGTGGCAGAGGTAAACCCTTTCCACCATCTATCTGACAAGGTGAGGAAGAAGAACAGCCAAAAACAAAACTACATTCCAGACGGTCTCACAAAGGACACAGATGAGAGGGAGAGAGAGAGAGATTGGACAATAATATTAAACTGTGCAACCAAACCTCAACTCCATCGCAGAAGCTGGTGACTCAAAATTCAACTCTGCAGATCGGTCAACATGAAGGGTCTGACTACAGGCTGAATGGAACGAGTGGTCCACATGCTCACTGTCCATCTGCACTGACGAGCCGTTGTGCTGAGCTAGGATGAAACGCATTGAGAGTGAACCCGTTCCCGCCTCACACCAGACCTGAAACCCCACGACGTGTATGACTCAATAATCCAAAAAGGGTTGTCATACAATATTTTGAATTAGTGATTTTCTTTTTACATTTGATCCAGCTTTATGGTTTCACCTACTACTAAAAACGTTTGTCAGCACTAAGAAGCTTAAAATTCAGGAATTAAGTCATGTAAACCCTTGTACAGTAACCCTTATTTTTGTATTAATGTAACAATAATTGTCATGTATTTTATTATTTTCCTCGTTGCACAGAGCATCCACACATTGCACTTGTAATTTTCTTTAAAGGGTTGAGGTTATTTTTTTGTTATCTGGATAAGGCAACATAAACTGGTCATGTTTGCACATTTTCTACCAGGCAATGAAGTTGTTGTAATACATGCATGGTCTTCCTAGAGAATAACACGTTGATGTTCAAACGATATTAGGAGGTCAGTTTCACCTTATTCCTACAATCCAGAATTTATGCATGGAGAGCTTCTCAGCCACTCCATTGTTTTGGTCAGGCAAACAGCAGAGACGCCCACTTGTTGTCTTCAAAATACTATGTGACCGATCCTGTCCAGTTAAAACGGGAACCTCTTGAAATATTGTGTATATTAAGAGCTTTAAGAAGTGAATGTCAGTCTGCCTTATCATTGCACCACTTTACACAGTGCTAAACTGTGTCGACTGCCATTATACTATGGACAATAATGTATGTTCATATCTTAAGTGACCTAATCAATTTTAACTTATTTATCCAACAACATTCGTGTTGATGAGGCAGGACGTTACCTAATTTATTTTGAGGTACAAGATAATCTTGATGCCCGGTAGTATAGTGTAGAGGACCAGTTTTGCGCTGTTGTGAGTGGTTAGCGTTGTTTTACATCAACGCTTCTGTACTTGTAATACTCTGAATAACCACCATGTGGCGTAGACATTACGGATTGTAGGTCTAAGTCGAAAAAAAATATTGCTTAAGTGATTGCAAATGTGAACAGACAGTTTTGTTTGTATTTAAACTGTTCATTATTACAATTGTGCTCTTAATTGCATATGCATTTGTCATGACCTGTTTCATTATGCATGCAGTACACTCAATGTCAGGGTAGAGAATGCTACCTGTAATCCTAATGCAAGTTTTGCTGTATTACATGTATGCGTCCTATAGTTTGACATTGACTATTTTGAAGCAGATTCTGGCTTCCTGGTAATATATGCAAGATGCCTTATTTTCTTGTAACGACTTATGTATGCATTAATTCATCTGTCTCTCCTTCCAGTAATATAATGTAGCATTTTTATACTAGTGTACACTTTTTCAAAATAAATAAATATTTTATATATTTACCCTGAATGCATTTGGCTGTTGTAAACCACCGACTGTTAAAGCTTGCAATAGTAGTCTTCATGAAGCACAAAGCATAAGTTAATAGCAAAATGTATATTTATTGACATTATCAAAACATTGCAGGAGCAAGAGCATACATTTACATATGGATTAGATGTGATAATTAATGTAAACAAGGTACCATGTTTTTATATTACATACAATCTATTAGGCATAGAGACATTTACTGCAATCTGGTCAGACACACACACGGGTAAGTCTCTTGTGAGTCCTTAGACATTCATAAGAGCTTACTTTTGGGTGTGGAATCAGGATGCTTAACCATTATGTAGAAGCATCATCACACTTCAATTTGAAGCAAGGAAAAATATTTTTGCATGGAAAGCTGAATCAAGTGAACATAAATTTGGTTCAAATTTAATATGACAAAAGCGATGCCTGTATAGATTAAAACTTTACACAATAAATGATTCTAAATAAATAAAATAACAGTAATTAAGCATGGTTGTAAAATGCAGATAAGCGCGAGTAAGCACGTGGTGTCACATTGATATATCTTAGGGCTCTAATATACCATTTGGGGCCATAATAGAACTTCAGAGCAGGGCTCAGGGAACAATGGTCGTTGAAGGATTCCTCTCCTTCAGTTTCATATAATAATCAAAATAGACAGGATGTTCGTATCTAAATGATAGGAACACCTCTGATGTCGAGAATGTAGACACAAGCTACACATGGGGGCAGGGAATGAGAATACAGCTCTAGCTGCCATGGCCCACCCATCTTTTAAATAGGCAGCCTCGCGGAGGTGTTTGCTTATGACAGATCCCCTTTCGCTATCCCCCAATACTTACTTGGACTATTAGAGGGACAGAGCAGCAACCTTTGTTTTGCTAACTGCACCCCAGAGATCAGACGTATTGTTTCTTTTGGGCTTGAGAGGCGAGGTCTTTAGCCTTCTCCTTAGCTGCCAGCGCCGTCTCCCTTGCCCGCTCAGTCGCGGTTTCCGCCAAAGTTCTCGATGGGGTTTCACCTGCGAGAGTTAACAAGGACGGCTGTTTGGTTGTTCAGTTCTTTCTTTCATTTTGGTTTGTCGATCACCGCCTCGAGCAGGACAATCTCATTCACCACCGAACACGTTTTTTTTCGGGTGGAAAATTAACAACCAACATAAGAAATGGGTTTAAATTCTGAATTGTGTTGTCCAAGCAAATATTTGTTTAATTCTAACTTTGTGTGTGCGTAACAATGTTATTTTAAACTTTTTCATTTGTGAATTATGATACAACCAGTAATACACATACAACGTTGTACCTTGCATTTTGGCCAAGATATATTCAAAGCCTTTCATGGTCTTTGTTGCGCTGGTCTTAAACCGTGCAAGGCCGAATTCCTGAAACGATAGACTTACGATTAAATCAGAAAAGGCAAACATCTCAAACAATAGCATGTGCACAACACACATACCTTTTGTCACAGTAACCAAGTATAATACTTTCCAAGCTATAACCAAAACATGTTACCATTTAAACTGATGGTTGTGCATCTACAGGTCATTAGTTACTATGGTATTTATAATAACAACAAGCCAGTGTTCCAGTAAAACTAATGTAGCATATTTTCCCTGTACATTACCTACATTAGTGCATATCTCCCACCTTTAGTACACTGACCTGAATAGCTCTGGAAAGCCCATAGACATTAGATGAGATCCAAGCCTCTCTCTTTATTTCTGTCCAGTTGCTGTTCTCAGTATTAATACCATACACACACCGCTCCTGCACAGACTGGTGCAAATGGGGAAAGCAAACAAAGGTTAAAGACAGTCAAGATCACAATATATGCAGGTCACAATAAACAGAGGAACGTTTCCAAAGTAATGTCATCAAAGACAATGGTACCATGAGGCGGGCATGGCTAATGTTCCAAGTTAAGGTGGTCATGGTCCTGTTCTGAGGGTCCACTATGGAGTCCTCAATGACGTACGCCAGGCTGGACATGTGTTTGGGGAGATAACGCTCCATCCAGCGAGGCGCCCTGCTAGTTTTGGTCATCAGACGTCTGGAATGGAGGCAGTTGCTTGGCGTAACCTCCCGGAAAATTATATCTTCCGTTAAAACGTGGTTACTGAATAGGAGGAGGCAAAACGCACACATTATGTCAGTGTTTAGCCTTTAGTATATGCACACTTGTTTGCCTGCTTCAGTGTCATATGCGAGATGGTCTGGAGCCACTATAACTGCTCATGACAGATTGTGTTCATGGTTTTATTCGAGAAGGTAATAACAAAGATCAGTAAAAGAGCTCCTTTGCGGTCTCACCTGTAGGGGTTGGGATAGCGTTGCCAGTAGGCAATGCAAGCTTGGGCCCAGGAACATTTCAGAAGGCCCGCACAGCAGAAGTACTTGACCATCGTTCCCTCTGGTAACAATCTGTGGAGATAAAGCAGGAATGTCGGTGAATAAAACGCCACTGGGAATGTGTACAAACCCCGACAGTCTGCTCTTTTTTAACTCTGCATCTTTAGCGAAGGAGCTGCGACCGATCCGCAGTACGGTCAACACACACGAATAGCACTAGGAGTCATGAATAGAGTCAAAGTTGATCCGCCAGGCAGAATAGTGACAGGGACGATAGCTTCCCCGTTAGCCATAGCTTGGCGCACCTAAACATAATGAATGAATCGGACGATTACAAGCGGTATTGCTTGACATCGCGACGATAACAATGATAAGCAAACTTGTGCAAACTTGTACAAACCTGTACAACCATTCAAAACTAAACGAATCTCCGTTGGGTGGCAAACGTGTGAACAGCTACATGTCAGGCGTGTACAGCGGAAAAAAGGTCAAATTCAACGACATATCCGGGTTGAAA
>JAOPUH010000002.1:9449346-9461235 GCA_027123175.1 Urophycis cirrata
CATAACCACCGACACAAGAAACACCAAACAAGAAGAAGCAGAACGGCCGGCGGGGGGCGGGGGGGGGGGGGGGGGGGGGGGGGGGGGGGGGGGGGAGCGGCTCAACAAGTCTGACCCTCACACTGGGGTGGGCTGGTGGACGCAGTGACGGCCGCTCAGAGTGAGACGCCTCAGCGAGCGCGTTCTGAAGGAGCCCTCGGGGTGGAAGGTGTCCGGCTTGTCCTCGCAGCGGAACACCATGAGGAAGCCGTTCCTGTAGTTCTTGTTCATCCAGCCGTACAGCACGGGGTTGGTGAAGGTGGAGCACATGGCCACGATGTGGAACAGCGTGTAGATGAGCTTGTACTCCTTGAAGCGCAGCACCAGGTCCAGGTCGCTGGCCAACTGGAACACGTGGAAGGGCAGCCAGCACGTGGCGAACACCACCACCACCAGCGCCAGCATCTTGGTGGTCTTCTTGCGGCGGCGCACGCTCTCGCTGCGGCTGGCGGGGCTGATGTGGTTCTTGAGCTTCAGCCAGATGCACACGTAGGCGTAGCTGATGACCGCCAGCGGCAGGATGAACTGCAGCAGCAGCATGGCCAGGCTGTAGATGACGCCGTCGCGGCCGGTGCCGTGCGGCCACTTCTCGGAGCACACGGAGATGCGCAGGTCGATGGAGGGGATCTCCTCGTGCCGGTACTCCCGGAAGATGGCGAGCGGCGCGGCCAGCACGGCGGAGATGGCCCAGGTGAGCGCCATGATGAGGAAGCTGGTGCGCCAGGTGAGCCGCTGGCCCAGGTGGAAGACAATGCAGCGGTAGCGCTCCAGCGCGATGACGGCCATGGTCAGGATGGACACGTGCACGCTGAGCGCCTGGGCGTACGGCACCGTGTGGCACAGCACGGCGCCAAACTTCCACTCGTCCAGCAGCGTGTAGACCAGCGTGAAGGGCAGGCACAGCGAGTCCACCAGCAGGTCCGCCAGCGCCAGGTTGGCGATGAAGAAGTTGGTGACGGTCCGCATGTTCTTGTAGCGTATGATCATGTAGACCACCAGGGAGTTCCCCAGCAGCCCCAGGAGGATGATCAGCGAGTAGGCCACGATCAGGATGACCTGCACCCCGAGGTGCTTGGTGACGTCGGAGCCAAATCCGGGTCTGTGGAGATCCATGCTGGAGTTGCCCGGAACCGGTGGCCAGTGGTAGCTCACGGTCTCCGTGGCGCCCTCCTCCCCCCCCGTGCCGTTTGATGAGTCGGTGGGACTCATTGTCATCAATAGCCGGTCCTCAGCGTGTCACGCACCTGAGGGTTGAAAGCAAGGAATCGCTTAGTCCTCGTGCTGATGGTGTATCAAAGATAAAGAGATGTAGTGATTGATAAGCCAAATGAACTCTAATAACAGCCACGGTCCCAGGGGTTCTAACATGGGAAGCAAAAACCGATTTCAGCCCTCCTAATTGTGGCATTATTCAATTTCGTTCACATCAAGATATTAAACAATAACAGATCACGTGTGGTGGCCGTCTTCGAAGCCACACGAAAAGGTCGGCACGCTGTGGTTATGAGTGTGAAGAATTTAGATCAGAAAAGGTATTAGATAAGAAAGGACAAGGACAATGCCGATGCGTTGCCTTTTTATGAAATACACATTAGATGGGAGGAGTCATGTATTGAAAAGCTTCATTTCAGGGATTTCAGCCAGCTATCAATCGCGTCGCATCTCTTTTTTTGCACATGTTTTCTATACTGCACAGAGATGAGTCACGTTATGCTAAAACTGTTTGTTGTCCTCGTTCTGTTTTAACAACCACTTGCGCCCTTTTGGCAAATGAACCATCCAGTTGCAAACAAAATAATCATCCGTAACTGGAACACACAGTGGCCATTACAATCTCCACTTCTTAACACAGGTGTAGTCTACTTCTTAACAAAGGAATAGAGCGAGTATCAGTGTCTGTCCTGACACTCTCAAGGCAGGGGAAGATGTAGTTTTTAACGGTAGCTTGCTCTTTGCTCATTATTTGTGACATTTTTTGGGACAGCTCTGCCCTCAGAATGGAAAAAGCTGGTAAAGATCTTTCTGATCTTTCCATAAAATAATGAGCATCTGTCACCTATGTTGTATCTGCATTGAGATAATGACATTGGAATAGTAAATCTCCTTATTGGATTAATTTGATTTGTCTGCTGTTCCACCAGAGACAGGGGAAATTACTTTGTCTAATCTCATGTGTGTTGCACTTTTGGTCAAATAAATAGAAAGATGGGTGTTGATGAAATTGAATGAATGAACATGGAAAATCCACAGTCTTTTACATAGCTGCACACTTCCTCTGCATGCAAAGGGAGGTGACGTCTCCAGGAGGACACATGTCATTAAATAGAGCCATTCAATGACTTGCAAATGAACACATATACACACCACAGGGATTTTATGATCATTACAAAAATGATAGCACGATAACTGTCATGTGACCTGCCATGGCACTTACCTGTACTTCCACATTAGTCAAAGGTGAAAACACACCGCGTGCCTCAGATATATTAAGGTTCATGAAGCCTGCGATGTAGATGAAAAACGTTGTTTCATAAAGCCGTCCGATTAACATGTTACTTGAAGCCAGTCTGTACCACTGAGGAGTACACGAGTATCAGTTGAGTCCTTCCAAGACAAATTGTTGCTTCCCAATTGTGGTAAACATCGACATCAATTCTGCGTGTCGTTCTTGCGCGAATGTGAACCGATGTCAGTGGAGTCGCCGGTGGTTGATGCGTAATTTGTCCAGATTTAATTTATGATGCACTTTCAATCCATATATTTCCATGCAAGCTATCACATTCCTGTGACAAAGTAAAAATGAATCTTAAGCGTTGTCTTTCAGCCAAGTAGTATACCTCATAAGTGATCCGGACCTATATTTGTCGCCCGCTTATACCATATCAAAATTACGCACGCGATACTACCTACAGACTACGCATTTACACGGTCGCGCACGAAAAGTCAATCTCCCTGGGAGTAGATGACATAATTCTTCCAAGGGAATGGCAAACGCGTTCGTGTCAAGTCCGTCCACATTTATGGCATCCATTCCGCGTATTCATTAACTCACCTTTTCGCACTATATTTCCCTTTGCAACGGATCTTGACTTTCGCAAGGTGCGAAACAACCTCTTAGCTCCTCCCAAAGTGTGTGGAGTGCACATTTTGGTGAGACTGTGCGCTCCTGAGTTAAGTCTCTAACATCGAGGATATAGTGAGGATGCGGGGCTGAGTGGTCAGGGAAATCATTTGATTCACAGTTACTGGCCACACGTAACAATAATGCCACATTCATTAAACACTAATTAGCATTAGTTAATGCAGTAATAAGTACTAACTAACAGTTAAGTTAAGTAATGAACCATTTACTCAAGGTTATCACATTTACTAATGGCGTCAAAGTTAACTAAAGTAGGCTTATTTTGTAGACATAATTTAATAGGGTTCGGGTTAACCCTTACCCCAACCCTAAGTTAATGCTAATAATACTTGCTTATTACTGTATATTAAGTAATGTGAACGAATGGTTAATTCATGTACCCTTATTTACAAGGGCTACCCAGTTACTTTTATTTCAGTGGGGCTTCATTACCTTCATTATTACATTACCATGCATTGAGACGCATTGCCTTATTCAGCTTTCTCTGTTGCCTTGTAATTTGTAAAATCTGAACAACATATAACAACACAGGGACGTGAACAGTCTATTTGTCCACTATTTGTATCGCCACGACACCTGTTCTAACATCCACTTATGTTTTTCATCATAAGGTAAATCGGACAAGATCCGGGTGAAGTCCACTTGAACAAACTTAGAAAAGCAGCCTAATATCCATATCAAGCAAGTGCTTTGGGTCAATATAGTCTCACATCACAGTAACAAAAAACATTTCACAAAGATAAACTGTATGGTTGTTGTTTTTTGTTGTTGTTGTTTTTTTTTTTGGGGGGGGGGGGGATAAAAAGTCTGATTTTTTCGGACGATAAAAAACTAAACAGATTGCAGGCCTACTTGCTTCGTGGCACTCGCCATTACCATATCGTCTACCACAACACCCAATTTCCAATGATGAGGTTATTCATGAGAACCGCTCTCAGAGTCCAAGGTACAAATGATAAGAGCAACTCTCAGTATAGGCCACTAATTGCATTTGACTACGTATTCCCAACCGTGTTCCAAAATGAATGTACAGGATTGTCGAGGACCATTGTGAGGGACACTTACCGCACCGGTTTGTGTGGAACACTTTGCTGCTAGTGACTCATCCAAATGGCAGCGTGTTTCACCCATCTTTCTCTCTCAATCAACCTTTCCATCAGATGCTTTGCGTTTATCCTGCCTGTATAGAGTGGAGCGTGGCGCCTCCTTCACGCACCGTGGAAAGCCTGTAGACTTCTTTTCACACACCACACTACTTTGCTGCTACTCCTCTTATAGGTTCCATTTTCACAGCCTGGCAGTGAATGAGTGAGAGCGTAAGCCGGCAAGTGAGGATGATCTAGGGAGAAGCCTGCATCTCTCTTGCTTTATTTTCACCTTGAGCGTTGACTGTTTTATTCACACTCAAAGGAGCAGAGGAATACCTGTGAATATTTGATTGCGCTAAATTGGGTAGTTAATTAGAATCCCCATGTGTACATTATTGTTTAGCCTGTTAATTAAGCCTGCTGATTAAATTATACATGACACGATATTATTATCTGATTTAGGATCAGATATGTTCACCTTGTGAATTAAGTGAGTTTTTTTCTTGCTTTTTGGAGGGCACCCCACAACCATACACAAACATCAACATAAACATATTGCTGCAAAGCCCCTTGGGACTGCATGGGCAAACAAAACGGACTGGACTTGACTTGACTTGGCTCGATGACCAGTCCCTATCAGCCTACATATAAATAATCAGGGTCATGCATTATTACCAAAACACGGCTTGGATCTTTTGTTTTTATTCTTTTTTTTTTTTTTTTAACAAAGTAACCATCCGCATGAATGACGGCAGAGTGTTTACATCGAAACGCTTGACAAGACGTGTGGACCAATCAGAGGACGCGGTGCGCGCGGGGCGTGCGCAGTACACAATGTTCCCTCTGTGTTGCTCCAACCTGGAAGCCGCGGCGTGGTTGAACTTCACTGCCCAGGACAAGACGGGGAAACTTTAAAGTGGTTTTGTTGGGCAAACCCGGTCAGTAAGTGAATTAACGCGGCAACAAAACGTATTGTGTCCCCCCATGTTGAACGATCAGCGTCGCTGCTCGGACACAGCCCTTATTAGGCTGACAGCCTGCATCCTCAATAACGCGTCCAGTGCTAGCTTTGTTGTTACAGCATAATACACTGTCATGCAAACATATTGACTCGCTGACACTGACAGCGAAACTCGGTGACAAATGATTTCGTGCTCGATCACCAGGCCGACCCCCGCAAGTCGTTTTACTCCCAATACCTTTGGCTTTCACTAGCTATCAACATCGAGGCCTTCATGGATAGAGACGAGTTGCCAGCGGCCACGTATTGTTTACACTGAATATATATCAGGACAAATCGTGATTGTTATAGTATCAATCTCCAAAACAACTTTTGCTCTTCTCCAGGGTCTGTGTTGTCACTACTGTGCCATCACATCGCAACATCATCGGTGCACCATGGCGGTGTCTGCGTCTCATAAAGGCAGTCTACGGGAGGACCTGACCTGTGCGATATGCTGTGATTTGTTCCGGGACCCTGTCATGTTGCCATGCATGCACCACTTCTGCAAGAACTGCATCTCCAGATACTGGAGAGGTGTACAGGGGTGTGTGAGCTGCCCGCAGTGCCGCAAGGAGTTCAGCTCCAAACAGTTTCACACCAACTACTTGGTGACGGCCATGGTGGAGAAGGTCAGAGCCAGCTCTTCGGACAGCTACATCAAAGATATAGAGGTGGGCTATTGCATAACTCATTAACTCGTGTCAGCAATGCAGAGTAGATGTGTTCAGCTCTAATGGGAACTCTGACAGGTGCCTGGCCTTTGTTAACGCTGGGTGTTCTGTAAGTATTGGCTGACAGATTAATTATCAGTTGACATAAGAAGGTCTTCGTTAACCTGACACACCAGATGGTTCTGCTACACAGAACTATCTGGGAAGTCATCCATGGAATGGTATTTAACAAAAACTAAAAAAAAAAACTTGGCAGGCGATTGGATGAACCATCTGTCCATCACACATCACGTAGATGACCTAGTTCCTCACAGGACATCGATTGATCTGAACCACTGTCTTCTCATCGTTGGAATGAGCAGTTACACTTGATCGCAGTCCACCATGGAGGTCTCCACAGCTGACGAAGATGCTTTTGCTTGTGTTCAGAATGGTGTTGATCAAATGACCTCGGTCAATGAAATTAAATGATAGCTGCACATCCCTCCCTTAAATTGCTAAGAGCAAAGGTCTATGGTCTCTCATTTCAACTGTATTGTAAATATTTATGATGACCACGTGGCTATGCCCAAAGCATGTGTCAACACGATCAGTTGTTATGCAGGTGTTGTTTTGCAAATGCTTTTTTGTTCAATCAGAAAAAACTGAAAGAGTCATTGGAAAGCCATCTCCTGAAGAAAGAGGAGTTCTTCAACATAATCCAAAGGGACAAGGAGAAGATGGACACCATAAAGGTACGCGGTCAATTTGACTGGAAGAGGATAGCAGCACTTAGCCGATAAGGTTGCTCCTATCTGTCCTAATGGCTATAGTGGGTGATGCTTGCTGATAAAGTGAGTGCTTAGATGTGTGAAGCTGGTCTTCACAAATGAATGCTTACCTATCTTTCGCCTCCACGGTCCTTTAAATATCACACTTGTTTGTGTGTGCAGTGATGTTGTGTATAGGAAACCCAAGTCTGGGCGTCATTAACCCCCGATTTTGTGACTTCGGACTCGAGGTGTGTTTTGCAGCAACTGTCATCTAAAACATCGGCGGTCCATCCAATCCGCTCTCGCAATGTTTACAGCGGTTCTTGGGTAATCTCAAAATAGTCGGGATAGCGAGACCTCATCTAACCTTGGGCAGTCGTTTGATTGGCTTCCAAAACAGTTTCCAAAACACGCGCGATAACGGCACCTGCGGTGCACTTACCCCTCGAATGTGGACACGGTGTCTGGTCAACTCCCAGGCAGATTGGATTTGCATTGCGTAATTGGATGCACTGATACTGGGGTCCTTGACGGCCCACGGCTCCAGTGTGCTTGTTCTTCAACCGGCTGTGCGGTTCCCTTGCTTCAGAGGGTCGGCGGCGAGCTGCAGGCCCGCGTCCAGGCGGAGTTCAGGGCTCTGCGGCAGCTCCTCCAGGAGGAGGAGGCCTGCGTGCTGGAGCAGCTGAGGCGCGAGCAGCGGGAGTTCACGGATCAGCTGCAGCGCCACCTGGAGGCCAGCCGGGAGGCCGCCAAGGAGCTGGAGCAGAACATCCGGGTGCTGCAGCAGGCCTCCGCGGCCAGTGAAAACACCGCGCTGACTGAGGTGAGCGTTTGCATGCGCGGATGAGGAGTTTTGGCCCGTGCTACAGATGAGGACATTTGTTTGGACTGGAATTGTAATTGCCGATGCTTTTTCCCCTCTTCCTTTCTTTTCCTTTGTCCTTTTTACAACATGCATCAGGCATCACCGCGTACAAACGCACACAACCAACAGTCAATATGCAGTGGAAAAAAAAAGGGAGATGTAAAGTAGAACAAACTCAGTAGTTTACTGATGCTCTTCCTGTATCATTTGTGTACTGTTAAAACGAGACCACCAACTATAACGATATCTGATTAGGTAACTCAATTTTGATTCGTCGGTTGTGCTCCTCTCATTTCAGAATAGCGCTAATGCAGTGTAAATCTTGTTTTTTTTCCCCCTCCCCCCCCGTCTCTCTTAGCTGCCACAGATAAGGTAAGCAATAACCACGTTAGGTTTGACAGACGGGTGTTTGACGTGCACTCACACATGACACACTTATTGGATTATCATTTCTATTTGTGTGCGGGCAGTGACAACTGCACTGTGGACCAAATGGCCGCGTGCGTACCTGACAGCGTGTGTTTGCATTTCGCCAGGCTGTGCTCGCAGGTGGAGGCGGGGCCGACGCTGGACATGAATGCTTTCAGTGTGAAATACACGGCGCCGTTGCAGTACATCACGTGGCGGAAGATGTTCAAGTCCTTAAAACCAGGTGATGCTCTCCCCTCGGGTGCGGCCCCTTTTGAGACCCCTGCATGAAAGAGAAAGAACTGAGCAGTAAAACCAAAGGGAGAATCTCCGCGCAGGCCGTAGAATTGGACCGTAGTCTTATCTCACCAGTTTATTATCTTATCTCCTGCATTTGCTTCAACCCCGTGGCCCTTAAACTCCTCATAGGTCCGGCCCCATTGACCTTTGACATGGACACCGCCCACCCGAGCGTCTACATCTCCCGGAACAAAATGGTGGCGGTGGAGTACGGCGGCGGCGCCGTAGTGCCGTACAAGCCCAGCCCCAAGCGCTTCCTGCGCTGCGTCAACGTGCTGGCCGCCGAGGGCTTCCAGTCGGGCCGCCACTACTGGGAGGTGGGCGTGGGCGCCAAACACAAGTGGGACCTGGGCGTGGCCTCGGAGGCGGTGGACCGCAGCGCCCGCGTCAAGCTCTGCCCCGAGAGCGGCTACTGGACGCTGAGGCTGCGCAACGGCAGGGAGTACTCTGCGGGCACCCAGCCGTGGACGCGGCTGCCGGTCCGCTCGCCGGCGCCGGCGCGGAGGATCGGCGTCTTCCTCGACTGCGAGGAGCGGCGGGTGTCCTTCTACGACGCGGACAACATGAGCCTGTTGCACTCCTTCGCCGACGGGCTGAGGGGCAAGGTGTACCCCTTCTTCAGCCCCTGCATCGCCGACGACAGCCAGCGGCCCGAGCCCATGCAGCTGCTCCATCACCCCCCCGTCACTTTGAGTGTCTAAGTGCCTTTGAGTGTCTGGCGTGCGGGGGCGGTGAAGAAGACGCTCGGCTCGACTGCGTTCTCCATTCTTCTCTCAGGACCAAGGACCTTTGTAGCCGCACTCGGCTCGCCAAGCGTCGCCAGGGCTGTTGCCGTCAATAGTGTGTTATCTTGGGCGAGCCTTTGTTGTCGTTTTCAACCATTGTTATTAAGTCAATAACTCACGTTGCCTTTCAGCTCTTTGTTCTATAATCTGGACCTTGGATTTCATAGTCTTTTGCATAATACACATCTGTAATACACATTTGCATATATACACATCGCTTTGCTATACATATATTCCTTTTGTATCCAAAAGGCGAACAATGGAACGTCTTGGGAAGACTGGGAAACGTGTAATCCCACGCCTTACCTAAATTGTATGAAAATAAACTTGGTTGTGTGGCCTGCCAAATTCTAAAAGCCAATTATAGTTAAAGTGCTTCAGCGCTTTACGGAACACTAGTAATTACATTCCACTGATTTGTCAATGTTCTTTTAATATAATGGCTGCTGATGACCAGAATTCTGCCAAGCAGTGGACTCAATTCAGCCCGTGGATTTCCATTGGTTGGAGGCATGCAATGAATAACATCATAGAAACACAAAGCAAAATTTCCAAATTACTTTGCCAATTACTTTGAAATATTGGAAGCATTTCGAACCTTTGCAAAAGCATTTCGATTACTAGACGATGTTATTAGAGGACTCATTCATTGCATGGAGGTATTGAAAGTCAAATGCTCTTGAATTTAGGACTTTTTTTGTCCTGACTTTGCCTTGCTTTTTTTGTTTTACTTGAATAATTGGTTCAGAAAGAGGTGATTGCAAAGTATTGACTTTTGCAGTACCTTATGGGCATTTTGATTACATTTTCCTTGTGCCAATTTAAATGTAAACTACAAACTCAATTAAATGTATTATTACATACAATCAATCAAGCATTATTGTGTTGTTTATCTCATTATTGTAGCTTCTCATCTCATTTGGTCTTTGCTAGTGAAATGTTGACTTTTTCCAAGCCCTTTGTATGGGATGTATTGCATCCCCAGATGAAGGAAAGTTTGTTATTATAGATTTAAATCATTGTTGGAAAAATCCCCCTATGACATCAAAGGACAATGCTCGCATGATATTGCAATACATAATTTTTGCACTTCACTTTGAGAACATGGCCGTTTCTTCCCAGGCTTATGACTCCCAGGTGACCTTGCTTGAAATATGCAAGGATGATTAAGTGAATCACTCAAAAAGATCAACAATAAAGCATCCTGTGTGTGTGTGCGCACACATGTGTGCATGTGGCAAGGTTGGGAGGGGGGCGGGGGGGGGGTGGGGGGGTTGTTTGACAGTCCTGCACCTGGCGTGGAAGTTCTGAACACATCTGAGCCATCCCTGACACTTTAACTGCGAGGATGGGCCGTGTGCCGCGGTTATCTCTGCAAACACACCAGCGCACCAATGTCCTGTTTCCCCTGCCCGGTGAGAGGTCAGACACACAGCGAAAGAGCGGGGGCCGCTTGACGGGCCTCTGGGGGTAACGCCGTGCAGGATACTGTGGCCTCCTCCTCTGCAGACTGGAAAAGTGCTACGAGGACCGTCAGCCCCACATACAGTATGTGTGCTCCCACTGATAGCATGCGGCGAGCTGTGAATGAAAGGCAGAAATCAACGCAGACTGAAAACAATCACTCTCTGATGTCTGTCTCCAGCCGTGGCCGTCACGGCGTTGAGTCAGTCGAAAGTAACTCCCGCTCACGTCGTGAGTTGCTGGCGTTTGGAGTCCAACCTTTAGTCAATGGTATTACAGAAGTGGACTGTTTTGTAATCACATTAGGGTTTGGGTGAAATGCTGCATCAATGAGGTTAGGGTTAGACTCTTGGATTGTTGGAGCAAAACAAACACACGCTCCTCAGTCTCCCGTCAGCCCTACTCGCTACAGATGTTGCGCTGTGTGCATTCGGGGCCTGTTTCGTTTGACGCGCATCAGACAACAGCCAATGTTCATGCCATATTATCTCTTTTTCAGACGATCTCTCCACATCGTCCACCGTGGTGCAGGGCTGTTGATGAGGGTCCATGGGAACGAGGGGCGGCCAATATGCCAGCGGGTCGCGTGCATTTTTCCACATCCTTCCCAGGATGACACCAGTGGATCCGTAATGTGTTTCCTGGCCAAAGGACCGGCCGGATGGTCTGGTGGCCCTTCAAGGACGAGTCCTTGAGCTCTTTTAGTTCCCCCCCCCGCCCCAGGAGTGAAGCTGCATTATATACCCAAAGCTTTCATCTGACTCCCGAGGGTCGCAGCGGTCAACGCTTTTAAACTGTGAGTGGATTGTTTATGGACGGTCACACGTCTGTTATGACATCCACCATCTTCGGGCGTCTGAGTCGGCGATCAGCGCCGTCGGCTTTATGATTGAAAGTCGAACAAACTCCTCGCAGCGGGGCCAGCGCGGCCGCAGGTTGAAGGCTGTTTTTATTTCTCAAAGCAAAAGTGTGCAATAGCCCTTTTTTTTTATTTAATTACATCCAGTCAATCACAACATTGTGTTCCAGGGTCAGCCCAGTGGACCGCTGTAAATGAGAAGGGCGGTGGCAAGCCCACAAAAACAAGGCACGCGGAGACCTGCGGCTCCACACTGTTGCTCCTTCCTTGCTCTCGGGCCGTAACGTTTGTTTCTCTTGGTGAATTCAGCCGCATGAGAACTCATTTGTAGGGATGACTTGTGTTCAGCTTGTTCACCCGAAGCGTCTAACGAAAGCACAAACACATTCAAACAAATACATAACATGGCCCATTAGGCGGTAAGGAGGGTTAGATTACATACTTTGTACATTCTGGAAGCATCATTTGCTATGTTATCAGTTTTGCTCTCAGTAAGCTTTGAGAACAGTGGGG
>JAOPUH010000002.1:9533547-9545756 GCA_027123175.1 Urophycis cirrata
CCCCCCCCAACCTCCGGTTATACGCACGAAAGACGCTCGACAGAAATGCCCTCCTGACTTTGTGTGGATGGGGTCCTTGAAGTAATGCATAGTGATCTGCAGCGAGGCAGCAATACACCCAAAGGTAAACCACTGGGGCTTATTGAGAGTACCTGCAGGCGGACCTTTTTCAAACACACAATGGGAAATGGGTGCACATCCAGATTGTGGACTACAGGACTTCAAATGATTTACCGTTTTGGTCGTGGCCAATGTTTAGTATCTGCCGACAGAGCAGAAAATCGTAATAAAAAAGTTACGGGATGCTTTGCATTTATTATACATCACACCACATAGTTTTCAAACTTTATATGTGCCTGTAAATGCATGTTCCCCCTCACAACATCCCCCACAATGCCTCTCAATTATTATGTAAAAAAATGGAAAGAAAATCTGAGGCTAAATTGCGATGGAAATTGTTTGGGGACAACAAGCCGCAAAGATGATCTTCATTGTTGTCAAATAAATTATTTTGATTAAAAACCAATGCACACAACAGAGCATGTTGGGGTGTGCGAGGCCTTGTGTGAACCTGCACTCCCTATTATTGCGATCAAGGCCTCAACGCGTCAGGTTTGTAAAGACTTCCCACAAATATCCCATTGCTGAACAGACAATGGGCAGCGTCTCAGTAATTCAGTAAGAGGAATGGTCCAGCCCTTTCTCTACCTTGTTACCGGCGTGAATATGAATGTTATGTTTTCCAATCCCCTCGGCTGGGTCTGACAAACTTTCCTTTCAACCAACACAATGGGGTAGATAGTGGGGCCTACAACAAATATCTTATTGCTAAACAGACAATAGGCAGCTTCACGAATCTTCAGTGAGAGGAATGATCGAGTCCCTCCTCTTCTGCCTTGTAACCGCTGTGAATAACAATGTTATGTTTGGACATTCCCCTTGGGCCGTCGCTCACACACTCACAAAAGTGACACCCTGGGTCTTTTCATAAGCGGTCATCCTTGACTGCCGTGGAAAAAAAACGTCATGTGGTCACGGAAAAGATGTGACTGAGAATTCAGTCGCAGACAACAACCGCCGCAGTGGTTCGGGAGTCGACCGAAACAGTTGTTTTTTTTCGGTCGGCCTCAACCTCAACTGCCTCAACTGCTGTGTGACATGAGATCCCGACGACTGAACGGGATCTCTGTTCAGCGGTTGTTTTGTTCAACATACATGGGTGCACCAAAATGCCCCTCGGGATGCCGTGGCTTCCCATGAAATTCACATTTTATTGAGAGGAATTAAAAACCCAAAGACACGGACCACAGCAAAAACACAAACACGGCCTGGCCGGCTGGCTGGCGCAATAAAAAAAACAAGAAGGCCAGAGGAACACGATACACATCAGGAGTCATTGATGTGATTTCACGACAGCACGAGACATGGGACATGTCACCGTGACACATTCCCGACTCGCCGGCCAGTGGAAAAAAAACAAAATGGGGCACTTACTTACTTTACATCACTGTGTGTCCTCTGTGTGTTTGTTCTTCTATGTAATCTGTGTATTTGTTGCTTTTATAATTCTGTCGCTGATATTTTTACGCTCAATATGGTCTATAAGCAGTGAAGCCCTGAGAAAGAGAATAGCAGAGAAATAAAAACAAAGTATCTTGATTCAAAGGCCCCTTTGTTAGAACGGGAGTGCATGTGCAAAGTGACCGTTTTGGTTCAGACGCAAAATTATGTTTTCGGGTTTATGGCAACAGACATAATTTAACAAAACAAACTTGAGACTATTAATAGGAGCGAACAAGAGCATGCAGCCACGCTACATTTGTGATCTGCGTGCGACAAATATTACGGAAAATGTGTGCCCTGTGTGCTCTGGGCTTAACGGACTAAAAAAAAAATAAAAAAAAAGTGAAAACACAATCCTGTCTCGTCACAATGGGTCCAAAACCAGGACACAGTGGTGGGGGCTTCATCCTACTCACCTCTATTGGGCTTCTTTCACTCAATTGACCCCCTCTACCTCTCTCGCTCTCTCGCTCACACACTCTCTCACTGTGTTTCTGTCTCTCTTGGTCTCTGTATCTGTTCAAGGTAACTCATCCTGCTTCAGCTAATAACTTTGGGTTCCTGTGATGGAAAATGACCCCACGCACAAACTTGTGTGCACAAGGCTGCCATTGGCTATCATCAATGGCACGATAGACGAGGGGAGGATAAGCTATACTTTATGTGCCAATCATATACATAATGCAGTTACGCAATAACATCTGGGGAAACGAGACACTACTATTTTTGTTTCCTTGTCCGGGCCCATAACTCAAGAGCTTTCTCAGCTGCCAAGTGGAAGTGTTTCCTCAAAGCCTCTCATCGCGTTACATCCTCAGTGGATGGGCTGAAGAACGGCTGTGTGTCCATACACACACCACCACCCATACAGTCAATGTCTCTCTGTCAGGGGGAAAGCCTGTAGGAGCTGGGCGGCACGTTTGTTTTGCTTTATATATGATGAATGGGTAGGTGTTACCTCAAAGGTCAGGGGTCTCTGGACTATGACATCTGAATGCCTGATTATCGTACACATATAGACGTCGCAAAATATGAACAAGAAAATATGACGCCTCAGGAGTACAACTCAGACATCAGTTCATCAGCGTGCGGATTTTCACATCGTCAGAGAACAGGAAGTAGATACAATGAATGAGTTCACGGTCCACACATCGCCCATACTGCCGCCGTTCATACCCACCATTTACCACGATAACGTGGAACCAACACACCCGTGTCCCTGAACACAAGGGCTTCCTCTTGCCTGACACACTGTGCAGACATCATTGACTTTAACAACCCAAGGGATGTGGCTGTTGGGACTGCGACAGAGAACAGCGACGGCTAGGGCCCGAGTGGATCAACGCTGCAGTGACTTTTAGGGGAGCCTGCGTTTTCTCATGCGTGTCATGTTTTTACTACGATGTCTCATTTCAGCCAAGGGTCACTCCAGCCACAAGGAAGTTGTTATTGGTGTTTGCTGGATTTTTGTTATTTCATTTTATTTTTGCATTTTCAGGATATCGAGAAGGGCATGCGGGAAAGCTGATTAAATAGGCTTAGGCCAGACTTCATTTTAGGACAGGAGACAGATGGTACGTATATGGGTGGGGGGGGGGGATTATAGATAAGTTCCTTGTTTGTTTTGCAAAGTCTGCTTGGCGTGTTGCTCCCACGCTCCCTCACATCCTGACAGCGGAGACAATATCTAGACCATGCATGTAACGGATGAATGGAGCTGATGTGTCTGATCTTTGTCCAACACGATACCTGGTGCAGAATGCTTCTATTCACTGTTTGTAACGGGATCTCAGAGCCCCCCAAAAAAAGCGCTGATATGATGCGATGAAAACTGCAAGTGTTTTGGAGGCCCGGGGTTGGAGGCTCCACAGGGAATAGCAGCGGATGGAGAGAAGTCAGACCGAGCGCGCCATGGGAAACACGCCGCGTCTGGTCCCAGGGAGGGCGGCGCCCAGTAGAGAGACCGCCCTTCAGGATAGGACGGGCAGGTGAATCCCGTCATGGGACTTTTCCTGGATTCCTACGCGAGGCCGAGCAAGGTGTACAGCGGAGTCGACCAAGAGTCCACCGGTCTTTGGAAACTGTTAGAATGTTTATTTGGTTGTCGCAACGAGCAAAAATGAGAGATAGGGTTCTGTGTGATCCAAAGATGACAGACCCTTTCATATGGTAAGGGTAACTAAGGGGGGCAACAGTGGCTCAGTGGTTAGAGCGGGTGGACAGAGCGGAGTCGTCCACCAACCGAAGGGTCGGCGGTTCGATCCCCTCCTCCAACTGTCAGCATGTTTGAAGTGTCCTTGAGCAAGACAATGAACCCCAACTCGCTTCCCAGACACTGAACCTAGCAGCCCGCTGCTCCTATGTACCATAGGATGGGTCAAATGCAGAGAACACATTTCGTTCCCTATGTACTCTAATGTAATCTAATCTTAATGACCCTGAGGAGCTACTGAAGTACGACTTGCCCTAGAGATAGATGCTGCTCCCCTATCCCTGTCCTCTTTTGCCAGACAGAGAGTCTCTGTGTGCTCCAGAACCCTCAGGACAGCCAGCAGAGACTTTAATGATTTACCGTAGGCCAAACCATGGGTATGGAGTATGGGTCCACTATCGTGGCAACAGTCACTGGTGTTGGTCACGTTCATCATCCAAAGGCCTCTGGTAGGCCCACATAAGGAGAACCCATGAAGCAAACTGACCCCAGATATTGCCAGAATGGGGCGAGGGTCAGGATGACCCTTGCCCCCCCCCCCAAATCCCTAGGGTATGGGTCAAGGAAGGGCCAGCCATGGCAGGCACATTCAGGTGTTCGTCACTGCCCAGGGCTCAAGGCTCAACATGCAATGTAAAAGGGAACGATACATAAAGCATGTTGAGGGAGGTCATGCACAAAACACAGACTTCTTGGAGGGTCACTCGTTTTCTAGTACAATCCAAAAACATCCAGAGAGTCAACATATCATTTTAGTAGCTTTCTATTTTCATGCAAAGTTACAAAGCACTCTTTAATAAAATCTCAGAATAGATCGCAAAATGAATTCCTCTTCCAGGGAATTGAGGTGGATTTTCCGGATTTGAGATGTATATAGATATTGTATTGTTCATATTATCTTCGGGTGAATGTTATCTTGTAAATAAAAACCACTGATGAAGGGCTGATTAGACAAGCCCTGTTTGGTTATTTTATCTCTGTTTAGACAATCATGTCCTTATTATTGTATTCTACTAAGCATGTATGGCTTGACAATGTGACTACTGTTCTTTAAGTTCACAGCCAAAAAACACAATTATAACCCTTTGTTCCAAACTTATTTGTCGATTACCTAACAAAACCTTCAGATATAAAAACAATGCTCAGTTCAAATAGACATAGGAAATGCACTTTTGACAATGTGGCAACTTTTGCAAAATGATGACGACTTTAAGCATACATAACTTTCCTATTGATTTTTTGCTATTTTCACTGGAGTCTTTTCATAAGAAATGGGTTAGAGAACCTGCTGTGTGTGGGATTGGACCAGTTAAAAGCCAACTAGAGCAGAAAGTGCCAAGAGATTTCAAACTGCAAAAACACTGCCAGCACAGCATGAAGAACATCTCATACGTTTATGCTCACAAAATGACCCACATTGATCTCTGTTATATCAGCAATTAAACAAAAACAGCTGATGGTATTAGGTCTACATTATTTAGTAATACCAAGAAAACTACAGACAGACCCACATAAATACTTTCATGATTCCTGTCTGTCTGTCTGTCTGTTTGTCTGTTTTTGTTAAACAGAGATAACAGAGATCAATATGGGATCAATAAACTCACTCATCATCTCACTCACTCTCTACTCTACTAGACATATAAATATAAAGTATATGAAATATAAAATATCTCCGGTCTCATATATGAAATATATTTTTTTAATATATTTTTATATTTTTATTTTTATAATAATGATCTAATAATGATCTCGATTGCAGTCACTTCCTCTCCCAAACAGAAGGTGGCGATCAAACATTCACCTCGTGCTTCTTTTCGTGGCCACGTGATCAGGACGCTCGGTCACCTGACGCAACGAGGAAGTAACGCGACCCATACGCCGTTTGTGTTTATTTCAGGCTTTTATTATACAGTCAATTGATACAGTTTATCAGTGAAAACATCCTCCTATTCCCGGTCAAGTAATGGACGCTTCCACTAGAACATCGCTCAACGCTGCGTCCGCACCAGTACCCGAGTTCAGGGGGTAAGGGCTCCATAATCCATAAGATAATGTTTGTTTTAATAGATGTGATATTTACCCACATGGCATTCGCCAATTAACTTGTATTGCACATACCACAGAACGTGCTGTTTCGTTCTTGTTGCAACTTTATGCTCCTACTTTGTGTTTTACCGCATACGTGTTTATTGGGCAGCGTGGTTATTGGTGTGCTTGTGAACTTCCTGTGCAGGAATGAGGGCTCTCTGGTGTCTGCCCTGAAGACGCTGCTGTTCTTCACCTTCCTCATGGTCACCTTACCCATAGGGTTATACTTTGCCTCCAAGGCCTACGTGTTTGAGGGTAAAATGTGTTTGTTTTGCCGCCATATTTTTTAATATATATTTAATTATATTTATTTTTTAATTCAATATTAATATTAATATTGTATACTCTTTTTTTAAAACTTGTGCTTTACCCCTTCAAGGTTCCATGAAGATGTCTAGCTCTGACAGCTATTTCTACGCTGCCATTGTTGCAGTGCTTGCTGTCCACGTGGTTTTGGCTCTCTTTGTTTACGTGGCCTGGAATGAAGGCACCCCAAAGGGAAAAGGCAAACACGACTAAAGGTCTCCACCTGCAGAACGACACAAGGGGAGTGGCCCAGGGCCATAGATTCACGGCCCTCGCTAGGCTGCAGCTTCCAAGCACAGCCATTATTGCACTGCATACAAGCCAGGTCGATCTGGTTGGCTGTTGGGGTTTGAGCTGAGTTTGACGCATACTGTATCTACTGTAATTTTCCCAAGATGGGTGGGACAAAGTTATTGTGGTGTGTGTCTTTCCCGGCGATGGCTAACCCAGTCCATCAACGTTTGCCATTGTATTTATTTCAAATGCGATGGTTGTTCCTGTTGAGCAGATCTTGTTTTAATATTTGTGTTGTTGTAGTTGCAGTGTAGAGCCTTTAGCTTGATGCTGAGTACCTTTTTCAAGTAATCCTTCCTTAGAGGAATCCTTTGGCGTTTGTGAATCAACGTTGGAGCTTTAGTTGGACGTCCTCCATTTTCTGTCATGAAATTAACAGAATTATTAATTATTTTGGGTTATTTTGAATGTAATGTAGTTGTTTGAAATGTTCTATGGATAATTAAACATTCACATAATGTTTTGTAAATGTCCTGTTTGTTATTTGTATAAAGACACAAAAGCCATTAAATGTGAAAATATTGTTATCTAAATAATCACTTTTTTCTTTTTTTGTCCATTACCACAAACGCTGTCCGTTCACATAACATTTAAGAGTTATCTTTTCAAGACAGCTTGTGCATATCTAATAAATACACACATGCTGCGTATGGCTGTAGAGAGTTATTGTTGTCACATGATGGCAGCAAACAGTAGGGCTGCTCCCAGCATGAAGGCATTTCACAGAAGGGGAGGTGCGACATGACAGATGCCAGAGATCATGCTGATTAAGCTGTAAACATTAGAAGCTCTTGATTTGTTTAATTTCCTCCTGGGTAATATTTCGTAATCATGCCTTCATATCAACACAAACCAGATTAAAGTGCCAAATCGCCGCGGGTTATTTGTCATTTATAAATCCCTCTTGGGATCAACAAGCAGTTCACTGGGAACGTGAGAGGGCTCCACATTAAAAACACAGAATAACAGAAACAGTCCAGTAGGAGATCCTTTCAAGTGTCGCCATGCCGCCAAGTATTTAACAAGTTTAGTTTGTTTTACATGGCATACAAAGTATTTCAATGGCTGACCAAAGTACAACAAAAAACGCATTGTTTTAAATTGCGATTTAGATTACAAGGACACTCATTTAGATTGTATCTATAAATTATGTTTATATTTTGAATAATTCAGGAGGTAGCTTTCTGTTTTTTTTGTGGCCATTGGGAGTTTAAATGTAAGCATATTTATTAGGTGACTATTGTATAAATGTCAGAATACCATCGCTTGTCAGTTTGGTCTCCCTGTCTATATTTCATGTGGCATTTCATAGTGCAGTGCATTATTTTTGACAAAGGAGTTGGACAGACTTTATTACATTTGCAGTAGCCTATTAGCTTTCCCCTCCCATTCAAAAGAGCCTGTTTTCTAACATTCCCTCAATATGAATATTGAATCACCAACAATGCTCCATATAAGCCCTATTTATGGGGCTATAGGCCTACTTAAATGAATGCGAAACAAAACTTTTAATTCAAAGGCTACTCTACTAGGCTACTGGCTAGTATGGCTAATATAGAGCTTGTCTACGTGAGATATCTACTGTTAGTATTAACATGGTGCTCTCTGTTAAACCCCTAGCCAGGTTTTTTTTGTTTTTTTTGCTTTTAGATCTGCCAACTTTGTAACCGAGACGTGTTGTGTTTTGTGAGACGCCCCCCCCCATGCACAGGCCTACACTATTTCATGGGTCGTACGAGCTTTAGACTTTATTTCCATACTAATGCGAAACACAAGTCCACGATAACCTTATTTATTTGAAAACGGATACTGCGATCTTTCCGTGACACCACGAAGAAGCTACAGGAAATTGTGAACATAGCAGTCTAAACAGAGAGACAGCTTCCTAGACATGACACCGCATCGCCGTCACTCGTCGACGTTCACACCATGTGCGCCCATTTCTGGCCAGCACGCAAACTAGATATGGGCTGTGTGTGTGTAGCTGCGTAGAACCACACGGCATTCATCATACAGCATTGCATTCAGTGCAGTTTGGATGTAAATGGAGCATGTTTTCATTTTGTTTTTTGTTTTTTTTATTTGTCATTTGTTTTATTCATTGAGGTTTCTTCAAATTAAATTCAGTTCTGTTTTTTTTTTTTTTTCCAAACAAAATGAAATGAATACCATAATTCAACACCCGAAGAACAAATCACATTTCTAGAACACAACTTTGCGCTTATTCCAGTTTGGGTGACATTTATTTACTGTACTGACAACAAACAAACAACTGTTTTATGAAAACCAAAAAGAGATGAAACAGATAAATTACACGCATTAGTTAAAATGGTCATACAATTTTAGGTACAAGAAACCAAAGTGGGTTCCAAATATGGCTTAGACCATGTCTAATAAATAATCATAGGGTAATAGTTTCTCCAATAATCACGTATTGCAGAACTCAATTCCCCGTCAAGTCTTACCAGGCAGAATAAGCTAACCTCAAATGATTTAGGAATTTACGCTTTGGGAATACTTTAAACGAGGTCAAGCCTAATATAGAATATATGTGTTCTTGCAAGTAGAGAGGAATATACATTAGGTCACTTTGAACAACAACGTTGACATTATATTACATATTTATATGACATTTTTTCCAATGCACGTTATCATGTCATCACATTTACAGTTAAAACGATAAACAGAAATAACACAAATACGAATGAATGACAGCAACATCGATCTGATGTTTACTCCGTATACGATCAGAGATGATGGCGGTTTTCACTAAATGGAGTACGATGAGAAGACTAAAATGAGTCAATAATTTATTGGCACAACACAAAATTATTCAAGCGTCCTTGCTTTGACTCGCCCGCTAGCCTGACGCCCAGTTCATACCATGCGTGTGATACTCAGAGCGGTCGGCGAAACAAGAACGAGCTGTGGTAGCACATGAAGGGAAAACACATAAGTCATTTTAAAGGCACAACAATACAACCTGTCAGTTTTCACATGTGGTCGCTCCGCCACCGAGTTTTACCGCGCGTCCGCACTTCCAGACGTCGACATCTGGACGTCTCCGACCCAAAGGTAAACGGGGGACACGTCTCCCCCCTCCCCCGTCTCCCCCCACCCAGACATTTAAGACCCCTTCAGAGAACCGCCCGCTCTCCTCAGACCTTCAGATCGTCTATTCTAGTCTTGTTGTTGCCGTGCTTGCCGCCGTGCCGGCCCCCCCCGGCGCCGGGCCTGGGCAGGCCCGGGGACCCGGGGGGCGAACCCGTGGCGGCGGCGCTCTTCCCTCGCGGCTCGCATTCCTCGGCCCTGCCGCCACTGCTCTTCTCCACCGCCAGGTTGTCCTTGTTCTGCTTGTAGGCGGCCTTGCTGTGGTACGGCTGGAAGGCGGCGTCCGCGTCCGCGTCCGTGTCCATGCTGTAGCCGGGCACCGGCGGGTAGGCGGCCGACACCGCGTGGTGCCCGTGGAAGTAGTCGTCGTAGCTGGGCGCGAAGGGCCCCGCCCCCTCGCCCAGCTCCCGGGACTTGGCCTCGGCGGCGGCGGCGGCGGCAGCACGGCGCCCCCGCCGGTAGCTGATGCCCTGGCGGCATTTGGTGAAACCCAGGTGGTAGACCTCCACCAGGTTGAGGAGCAGCGACACGCTGGCCACGCCCAGCATGAAGACGATGAAGATGGTCTTCTCCGTGGGCCGGGAGATGTAGCAGTTCACCCGGTTGGGGCACGGCGGGCTGTCGCAGGTGTACATGGGCCGCAGGTTGAAGCCGTACAGCAGGTACTGTGCCACGATGAAGGCCACCTCGAACAGTGTCTTGAAGATCACGTTGAAGACGTAGGTGCGCAGGAGCTCCCCCTGCAGGCGCACGCGGCCCTTGTCGTCGCGCACCAGCTTCCTGTGCTTGGGCTCCTCCGGCGGACCCGGCTTCTCCCCGTGCAGCGCCAGCTCCCGCAGCTTCTCCTTCTGCTGGTACTTCTCCTCCATGCGCACCAGGTGCAGGATGTGGCCCAGGTAGATGAGCGTGGGCGTGGACACGAAGATGATCTGCAGCACCCAGAAGCGCACGTGGGAGATGGGGAAGGTGACGTCGTAGCACACGTTCTCGCAACCCGGCTGCTTGGTGTCACAGGTGAAGCCCGACTGCTCGTCGCCCCACACCTTCTCGGTGGCGGCGCTGAGCACCAGGATGCGGAAGATGAAGAGGACGGTGAGCCACACTTTGCCCACCACGGTGGAGTGCTCCTGGGCGTTCTCCAGGAGCTTGCCGAGCAGGTTCCAGTCGCCCATGGCTATGTGAGGTCAGATCTGTGGTGGGGAGGGGGGGGGGTCAAGAGGATCCGACGACACCGTGAGAGATAGCGTTAAACAATGTTTGATTATTCCCCTCCCCCCCCTCCCCGTTTTTGGTTCCAAAGAACCGGCCTTGAAGTAATCAGAACTTCTCCAGGAGAAGGAAAAAAATGTTAGGGAAAAGACGTGCCAAGTGTTTTTCTTTTTTTCTTCTTCTTCATTCTAATTACTCCTATTCCAAAAAGCTGCGATGGTAACTCGTGTGTTTCATGTGTGGTCACGTTTGCTAAACTCAAACTCCAGCGGGCGCCTCCGCCACCCTCGAGGATTCCGACGCTTGTCGGGGGGGGGGGTCACCGTTTTTCATGGCGACTCGGGGCTGGGGCTGCATTTACTTTAGGTTAGGTATATATTTGGTACGTGTGGACAGGGAGATGACGAGGTTCCAGTCACCGGCAGTAAAACAAGACCCTTCACGCCGGCAGCCACACGTAACATGAGCCACGCAATGTGGAAACGAAACCCCCCACACAGATGGGGCAGAGACGGGAATTAGAATTTGTCAAGTGAGACTCTGAAATGCATTATGCGTTTCGAACACCCCATACTTCTACGGGGTGTGCTGCGCACTGTCGGCTGGGAGAATTCACATTGTGCTCTTGGCAGTATGCTTTGATTCGGCTCTCGCTTGTACACAAGCGCCAGATGGTCGTCATAACGTAGTGTTTACTAATGCACACACTTATGTATTCTTTGTGTATGTACAAAAACCATAGTCAGTCGGTTTGACCCTGACTTTCGGCTATAGGGATCTTTTACATCAAACAAAGAAAAGAATGTCTGTAAGCCCACCATACGGAATAATGTGTTTATTTAAAAAACGTATACAATAGTCCTGATGTGGTAAAAGGCCTAATACAATGAACAATTCAACAGCCCCGGTAAAAGGGCCTTCCCACACAAGGTAGTTTGAAGTCGCATACTGGGAGACCTTGGCCACAACGAGCCCTACTCTGCACACGTTGATAATGAAGCGTTTGTATGTTCCACAGTGGACTGCAAATGTAAATCTACAATTATTTCGATGACACTGTTACCGGGCAACCCACCTCGTCAGCGCATACATCCCCTGGTGGTGGTGGTGGAGGTGGAGGTGGTGGTGGTGGTGGTGGTGCTGGTGGTGGTGCTGGTGGTGGTGGAGCACAGGGGATGGTGCTCCCCTCCCCGTCTCTCCGCTGGCCAGGGCCCGTCCCGAGGCTGACGGATGGCTCCTTCTGTCCTTGAATGGGCCGGGAAGAGTCCAGAGTCCAGGGGACTCGGAGCAAGCTGTCCGCTGACACTCCGTGCCACAAGGGGGGGGGGGGAACCCCTCCCGACCTCCGTCCGCAGGCCTGGGTAGGGGGGGGGGGGGGGGGGGCCCGGGATCCAGGGGCCTCGGTTCCACCGGGTTGTGGGCG
>JAOPUH010000002.1:9710896-9722304 GCA_027123175.1 Urophycis cirrata
ACACACACACACACACGCACACACACACACACACACACACACACACACACACACACACACACACACACACATACACAAACAGCCCACTCTGCTAATGCTGCCTGCAGCAACACAGGAAAGCTGTGGAGTCCAGCATGTCTCTGTTCAAACTTATAATTATCTATACCATTATATGATAGGCCATTCAATTCATGCAAATTGCTGATGAATTATGGATACATTTAAGCTAAGTGGTTCATAAGATCATTTGAGTACTTAATAATATGCCCATGAAGTAAAGGTACAGAAAAAAAGAAATTATTCAATAAAAATATACTGATTGATTCTGGTAGGTTTTTTATTCATTATTCATCATCATTCATTATACTCACTGTTGAACCCGTCTGTGTATAGATAAGTACTATGATAATATAGTACAATGAAACAATGAAAAAAAAAAAAAGGCAAACAATTCACATTGAACTATACCCCTTTTGTGTGTGTTTTCAGTCAGTCCATTATAACCTAATGGACGGCTGAATATGGGCTGCTGACCACCTCAAGAGAACTCCCACCTGGCCTTGACCCAACATGAAATGATGCTCAATGAGGGAAAAGCCGAAAAAAGGAATACAAGAAGCACATCCTAAAAAACGCAAAATAGTTGTGCATTTCACTCGTGCGGTATTGTTTCTGACACTGACAACCGGACTGTGAGAATTGCATTTGGCAACTGATCAGTGGGCCACGCTGAGTTTGCTTTTAACAAGGACCTTTGAATACACTGCAGGTGCATCAAGACATGAGTTGTTGTTTTTGCCATAAACCTTTTCACACACTGTGTAAAAAAAAAAAAAATGATGTCATTTTATTACCACCCGACGTTGATTTACACACAAGGGATGTTAGGCATGCAGCCAATGAAATACCTATCAGCTGAGAAATATACTTGGTGTGATTTCGTCAGATTTTTGTACGTTTTCACCATAGGCCTGCATCTGTGAGAGACCTGCTTTGGTTCCCTGAGGTACCGTTTGCTTTTCAGACCTGTTAGGTCCATAGCCTGACACAGTGTTTTAATTCAGCCCTCTAGTGGGTATGTACTCTAATTTATTGGTTATTTAGTTTGCCAGCTGGTAGAGTGAATGTGGAGGTATTGACATGTGACCGGTAAACATATAAGCTGATTTTGTCATAAATATGCATTGCACAGTTTAGGTTCTCTCAGCCAAAACATTGGATCCCCTCTGAGACAGTCACATTCACAGTGCTGGGGTCATGCAGCTTTTAATTAGGTTGATAATTAGTTTGCACTGAAATTCTAAACTGATATAATGAGATTTCCAGAAGCAAAAAAGATGGGAGAACAAGGGAGCACATTTTAATTTACCCCTTCTAAACCAAAACAGTCAAGTCACAAAACCCTAATGGGTCTCTCAGCCCTTTGCTTAATTTTCAATATATATGCAAGATCATATGGTCCCTTTTATTATTGTCTTAGGGTGAATAACTGCACAGAGGCTTGAGTACCACGAAGAAACACCATAACAACAACCTCCAAAACCCCCATCCCCCCACCACCACCGGCTCCACCACCACCGGCTCCACCACCACCACCACCTCCATCACTGCCACATTCCTCAACACCAATCCAAGTCATTTAACTCATTAGTTTGTTACCTGTTGAATTAAGCTGGGTTATTTGCTAACTTAAAGTCCTATGGGAGCATGTGAAGAACTATAATGAGTCATCTGGGGAATAAAGAGGTCCACTACAGAAGGCTTCGGTCCACGGATGAAACAACCTGCTTTCCTGCCTAAGACTTGTCAGGTAGCTGTGGTAATTGGTAATGGGATTTCCATTGAGTCAGAATTCAACACGCAGTGGGCTTTTTCACAGATGTAGGCCTACACCTCCTCTCTAAAAATAGTTCTTAGGTGAGAGGAGCCCCCTAAAATGAATTGAACCATAAATGTGACTGTTTGTCATCTGGCAGCAGTAACTTGCGTATACACAAGTTAGTGACTAAGATATTCCTGTTCTTCCTGTTATGCTTCTGTCTTTTTGTCCATGAGTGACAGTGGGATTTAGTCTCCACTAAGGCAGCCAAGAGTGTCTGGCTATAGCAATTGATTTTTTACTCATTTATAATTGAGATGTTTCTTAGTTTTTCTTTTATATTGAAACTGGCAAAGAAATAATCTTAGCATGCATCATGTCAGCATCAAGTTCAGTTGATGTTCATGTAGGTATACTTTGGAATATGTGCATGTTTTCAGACATGTGAGCACCCCCTGCATAAACCTGAATGACCCCTATTTAAGAATCACTGCTCTAAAATCACTATTCTCTGCTGTTATTGCCCTGCCAGGCTCAAAGTCCTCATATATAACTCAGCAAATACGTGTTGATGCTTGAAGCAAATCCTTCTAGAAATATCTAACAGATTACATTAATGTATATGTCCCTTTTTTCCAACGACCCTCAACGTTATACGCCAAGAAGTGTTTTTTCCATCTCAACGTGTTCCCCTGCGGCAGCCTGAGCAGAGACATCGCCTTCTGGAGTCAAAGCATTCAAAACATCTCCCTGCTTACTGCAAAAAGATTCCTTATTGAGCAAAATGGGTGTTACATGGCATGTTGAGCCACCAGGCTAACCATTGTTAAACCAAAATATTGTTTTTTTGGTTTCGCTTTGAAAAACAAACGTGTGACTTTCTGAGTTGCCCTGTATGTTGTTTTGGTCTCGGTGACGTCAAGACCTAATTTTCTCGCACGTTTTAGACACGCGGTGATTGTGGCAAGCATCGCTGGTGTTGCTAGCTTCCATCTGTATCTGCATGGAGTGACGGCAACAAAAGAGGACTCCCGGTGTAGCAGTTCACAGTCTGAGGTGGACCAACTGACTTCCTATTCAACCTTTTGTCACCCTCTATGTATTTTACATAAATAAATCAGGTACTTCTATTTAAAGATGAAAAGACCAAACCCCAGAAGCTACGTACCTTATTTGTGTTTGGGCACACCATTACCTTCCCCTCCCCAAAGGTCGGGCCACCTTCGGACACAAGCTGGAGACTATATGGACTCCATTAAACACATGAATGATCCCCCAACGAGATCATCCGGCTGACTGACACCCAGAAGGGAAGAAGCGGTATACCTTGATGGTACAAAACGATAGGCACCATGAATGTTAATGTCTTCTAACTGAATACAACTGAAACCTCAGTGCCACTAGCTGTGAATTCACTCCATTGGACACACCGTTAAGGGTAACTATTTAGGATTTGTTATTTTTATTTTTTTTTTATTGATTGACAAAGATTGCTTTCACACTGTTATTTAAAATCCTACTTACAGCAGATTAGGGGCATTTCAACGTCAGATTCCACCTATTTAACAGCCAGTTTAGGTCTTTTTTTCCCCTCCCCTGCACACAGATTTAAACCACTTAGGAGTTTAGAGTCGGGAGAGAGGGCTTCACTGCCTAATTCTTGCATAATTCTACCCCCTTTGATGTGGAAAATAGGAACTCCATCAACTTAAATGTACTAAATGCGGTATTTACAATGCGTAGGCCTACAACCACACTATATATATCCATCGTCGCTGTGCCATACAGACACCAGGTGTCAGACACGCTGAACGGTGAGCGAGCGGAAAGGAGCCATTGGTAATTCTGTCACTTCTTGTTTTACCGCTAGCGTGGCTAACAGCAGGGCTCAATGTATTTTGTCGCTAAATGCGACTTTAATACGTTGCACCGCGGCGACGCGACACAGAGTACACGGCCCCTACTGATTCCTTGATCAATGCCTTGGCTTGTCACCGGCTGCACCGCGTGTGTCCGTTGTCATTACCTGACACGTGCTCTAGAACCGCCGTTCAGACCCACACTCACCTGCTAAGGGTGAGCTGCCACCATCTTGGCATTAAATGGTGTCCTTATGCCGTCTGAGTTATATGAAAGATATACATATACAGATATACAGACACATATCATATGTTATCAGATGGTATGATGCATATAGACATCCATCCATAACATTTTATTGTAGTTTTTATTTTAATTCAATGATTGCAACAACACATCCTAATTACTTCTCTGGATTTTGAAGAATTTTCTGACAAGAAAATCACAATTCTAAAGTAGCGAAATGCATGTATCAATAGGGAAATACAGAACATCAATTGATTGATGATTATGCATGCTACTAAAATAAAAGTAATGCCCCTAATTAGCACTGGTGAATTATACTGTTCAGAGTATAATTCAAGTTAAAATTTGTGGAATAATGTTACAATGTTGTTTGCTGTTGTTTGTTTGTTATTAGCTACTACTGAAATGTAAAATAATTAGAAAGCCTTTGAAATTACAATCCAGGAACTACACTGTGTATGTGATGTATTATTGAGATATCTAGTGCAGCTTTACATATTTCTTTAATTGAATATAGTGTAATTGCTTTTGACATATTAAATTTGCATTACCATCTCTAAACTAACCTCATGCTTAATGACTTGTTTATCATGTTGAACTCATAATGGATGCCAGGGGTCATCCTACCATGTACAGTACACGAGAAAGGTTTTTAGCATGTCTTCCTTCCACGTTCTGTTTAATGGAGTGTCAAGCAAACCCAGTGGTGCATCTCCCAGCCGTGTACACTCACATCTCTGTTCTCTGTGTTTGCGTATCTATCAAGGTTACATTGTAAGGACGACGATTGGATGTGTCTTTAGAAGGTTTTCACCGGTGTTTTGTATACGTGCACAAATTGGTTTCATGTTGTTTTAATATTGGTCATGAACTGTTGTACAATAATGCCACCTCAAAAAAAAAAAAACTCTTCATCTGAGTACCAACTTTATTCAATCTGCATGGTAACATAGCAGGGGTAGGTACATCTTTCCAATGAGAGCCTATCATTTTAAAGGGGCACTTTGCTGAAAAAACAACAACTGCAGTCTATGGACGATCAATATTTCACAAAACCGGAACAAAAAGAAGAGTTGACTTTCCAAGAATAAATCCCTGTGTGTGTGTGTGTGTGTGTGTGTGCGTGTGTGTGTGTGTGTGTGTGTGGCCCCTTGTGGACAGGTTCAAGCCTGTATAAATTATGATCCATACCCCGACCCTCTCAGCGGCCCGGTGTGTTTTCCTTCGACACAAAGGACCACGTTAACTGTGGCTGTCGGAGCTGCACTGATCTGAAATAAAGACCAGCTTTATCTGCACTAGAGCCAGAGAGGCACATCTTTCCTCAAGTCTGTGCCGGGATGAACTTTCACCAAAAAATAAAAGTCGACTAAAAAAATAACACTGCCATGCCCCTGGGGAAGAACACGAGAAACCATCATTAGGAAAATGTACCTTTTCCCCCCAGAGGTCATTGCACTCATTTGAATGAATAAAACGTGCTGCTGACACAGTAGTCCTTGTACATATAGTGATGCCGGAGAATAGCCAGTGTCCCCATTTACCATTTTCTGAGAACCAAGCTGAGCATCAGGAGAGGGATGTATGTCTGCTGACACTAAAGGTGTCAAAGTCTTAATGAACTTACACTCAAGCAATTGTGTGAAGTCAATTAAGTGTCATAACAATGACAATGTAAAGTTTTGTGTGTGTGTGTGTGTATACTTTATGTTTATACTGTATGTCTGGGCCATTTTAAGCAGTGATCATTACCCTGTCCTTCGACCGTTCCACCAATTAAAAAGAAAATGTGTTCACATAAGCCCTCACATGCACTATAACCCTGAACTCATCTAGACAACAACCACGGAGTTGTATGTGAGAACACTAGGGGCGTCTTCCGCCAAGATTTTGCACAGTCAAATCTGATCCTCGGTTCATATATGGTATATATTCTTAGTAAACGGGGTTCTATGATGCCCTTTGGTTATCTGGGTTTCCCTCAGCTGTCTCCGTGGCGACGCCCGGCGCCTCCACTCAACGACCGCCGAAAACCAACAAATTCAGTTTTCGCAATATGACGACGGTCCGCGTCCGTTCGCGTCGGCGTCTTCATCCGATTTGACAGAAAGTAAAGGCTACCATTAGCATGGCGCTCACATCCGATCACGACGAAACCTGCATCGATAAAATGTAATAATAAAACGTAGAAGCCCGATTTTAAAAAAAAAAGTGAAACCCGCGTGAACGTTACCCCGTACGGAACCGCTGGGATTTAGCAGAACAGCGAAAATGCGCTGAAGAGCACCGACAGAGATAGTCATTTTCACGAGCGTGAGGGGTATGAGATGACGGATGCTGTTGACACAGTTTGCATTTTACTTGTTTTGGATCATCTTTAATCTTTTCCAAATGCTGCCAAACTTTTTTTTATTTTTTTTTTCCTGATGCATCCCTCGTAGACTAACAGTTTTAGAATGTGCTCTCGCTTTTCGAAAAGAATGATTGCATTGCGCCACCGCCGTTACACAAAGGGGTTATCAAACAAACCATAATGACATTTATTGAAAACAAAACATAACATTGCAATTTCACACAGAAGAGTCAATCCCCCACCTTCACAAAAACCCCTATTGTATAACATATTGGCTTTTGCAACTAAAAGGCAGTCAATGCTGTGGTGTCACTCAGTTAGCACCCCCAGCCACCCAATGGAGTATCTCGCTGTTACACAAGCTACATTTTCCCGACACCAACATTGAAATATTAATGGCGACTTTGACGTTAAATGTCTCTCTGTCGAAGAGTCAAAATCGGGGAAGATTCAAGGTCAACCCCAGAGAACACGTATGTCTGATTCATTCAGGCCGTACATTCAAAGTGTTTTACCCCAGCCACCTCCCTCAGTTCAAAACCATGTAATGTCCCATTGAGCCCGCGTGCGTGTGAACGCGGAGAATTCACACACGGCTAGATCCTGTTCTGCACACTCTGGTATTGCAGATATGGCGAAATACATGCAGTGTTGATATGAACGCAAAAACAACCGTCGTTACCGATGAGTCCGTCGTCCCGTCTGTCATTCTCACTGCGATTTCTGCAGTGAACTTTTTTTTGCATCATGTCCTTGCATGTCCATGTCCTTGATCCTGCTCACTCTACCCGGGCGCCACCCCTCGCCTTAACCCAACGGAGGATTGCCAGCCTCTGTGAGAACGTGTCTGACTCTGACACTGTCTCCTGTTGTGTGCTACAGGTGCGGCAGGGCAGCTCAGATTCTCTGTACGTTGTCCATAGAATATGTTGAGTTCATATGAGAAACTGACTTTACTTCTTTTGTTCATGTGAAAAAAAAAAAATAGAGGTGACCATCAAGGGGAGATTTTGTGTGTATTTCCGCCATGATTGTTTTTCAAAATTGTCCTGTGGTCGTTGGTTTTTAGAAAGATTAAGCAAGTACTTTCAGAGCCATTGCAGTCTTGGTGAACAAATTCTTTTTTTTAACATATTGGCTGTTTGATGTACAGAACATTTTGTCCGTTTTATAAGGTCTTAAAATATAGCCACGAGAAGTTACATTCCTCTTGGAAAACCATTTATATAGCGGAGGCCGGGGTAGTTTGGGGGTTGGCTTTCATTTCACGGTTCATACTCTCAATGTGATTAATAAAGCAAAATGCTGTTGAAGAGAGAGAGAAAAGCCATCATTCAATCCCATCTTCCTGGAAGGAGGACAGAATATCCCAGGGCATAACTAGCTGTTGTCAATCACCAGGCAAGAAACCGTCCATATTTGGATCTGCTCTGACAAGGCTTTATCAAGTTTGGCTATATCCATTGCCAGAAATCACAGTAGCAGAAGCCGTGCAGCTAACAGTATATTAATATAATCCCTGGGGTCGCAAACTTAGATGATTTTAAAGATTCCTGTCAAAGTATTAATTATAAAAACTTTTTTTTTTGCATGGTGTGGTTTGGTAGCAAGGGACTGGTTTGAAATTATAATAAGTGTAGATAATATTTGTCCTTTTTTAGTGGAGAAGTATGGAATGTATGCGGTATATACTGTATGTAGAGATATGGATGTGTTAATGAACAGTCAATATACATACTGCATGTGTATATAACAAGTAAGTCATTTAAATGCACGCCAAATTGGTGCTATCCAACAAGCATTTACCTACGCAGAAATTGTCAGACAAATATGAACTTCCTCCCACTATAACAGTGGACTTAAAATGTTCTAATCATCACTTCTCTGTGTGGACAAATGGATTGAACCAGATGGTCACTTTGAGTCTCTTGCAGCCCTGTGCCGAGCGGTTATCAACAAACGTTATCAACTGGACAAAGCTAGGCAATACCACCCAGGGAACCTATAGAGTGATTAATACAGCCTGTATGTGCAGACCCCTCTCTGAGCCAGCGTCATGATAAAATACGCCCCCCTCGGTACAGTGAACAATATCCCTCTCGCTGCTGTGCTGGGCGCTGCCCCTCTCTCTTACTGCGATGTCATCTCCCACGGTGTACAATCACCTGTCACTGTGATTAAGTAAGCTTCAAAGCTTTCCGCCTCCGTTATTAAATTAGATTTCCATTTTACCCCGTACACACTCAATCAAATGTTGGAACTAGATTGAGGATGAACTAAATATATATATATATCTGTGTGTGTTCAGAAGTAATAGTTTAGATGTGCAATAGTTGACAACTGGATTTGTTCTACTTCTCTCTAACATATACGTTTATTTAATGGTGTGTGTGTATGTGTGTGCGTGTGGTTGAGAGTCAGTCGATGTGCAGGTACTAAATGTTTGTTTTTAGTTCGCGTCTGTGTGTGTGTGTGTTTGTATTTTTATGTGTTTGTGTGTCCATGTGCATATATGTGTGTGTGTGTGTGCATGTGTTTGTGTATGTTTTGTGTTTGTGTGTGTGTGTGTGTGTGTATTTTATGTGTTTGTGTGTGTGTGTGTGTGTGTGTGTGTGTGTGTGTTTATGGTTGTATGTGTGTGTGTTTGTATTTGTATGTGCTTGTGTGTGTGTTTATGTGTGTGTGTGTGTGTGTGTGTGTGTACGTGTGTGTGTGTGTGTGTGTGTGTGTGCATGTGTTTATGTTTATGCTTGTGTGTGGGTGAGTGAGATGGGGGGGCCCTTCAGCAACTCACCAAACAGCCCCAGATTGAGAGAGTGTGTAAATGTCAGCAGGCGTCCAGTACTTCCCAACGAGTGGAACCGGGAAATGGCAGGGAGATGCCACTGGCCATATGGCTCCCTTAATTAATTGTATCGATTAATTTCTGGCATGTCTCTCCGCAAAGACACTTATGTAACATCATGGAACCGCCTGGACAAGTGCCTCTGAGCTCCCCTCTGACGCAAAACCGGGAGCGCAAGATGCTCTCAGTCAGTCGGAAAAACAGAATGGCCAGAAGTGATGTGTGATGGTCACGCCATCGCCCTGTTTACCTGCCAGGGAGAGAGATTAGGGATGCGTTGTGCATGGCGGAGTCCGGAGGAAGTCCTTCAACAACACAAGGCCTTCGCTCAACGGGGGACAGTGAGGACTGCGGTCAGGCCAGGGTGTAGGCATGTTTGTTTCCCCGTCTGGTAGGTAAACGCGCGTATACCCGCAAACTCCCAGATGATTTGTTCTTCCCCAGCTGGCCAATGATAGGATGCTGAACAGTTGAGCCGACCCTCTGCATCCAATCACCTTTGCACCTCGTTACTTGTAATTGTCATCGTTGTATTGATGTTTTTTTTTATGAATAAATCAGTTGTTTTACTGTGACGTAGAGCTGCAACTGTTTCTATGGTTTGCTATTCAGGGTTCTATGAAATCTGTAGGAACCTATTGTATTTGTTGGTACTGTTTTTTTCCTTACACATTTGACCATATCTCAAAAACGACATGCTATCAGGATGTGTATATTGGCTGTAGGATGTAGAACTTGTAAGATTAGTAAGGGAATGTAAACGATTTGCCCACAGGTGGCGCTGTTCAAGTACATCTTACACAGGTTGCCATTTCCACAAGGAAATGTGCAGGCAACGTTGGTAGACCTGCATTGTCCCCATTCTTACCAAGGTCATCAATTGTGCAAAGAATGGAAGACTCCTCTTTCTCAAAATATAGTCTGTCCTGCCCCTGCTGGCTGATCCATGCACCTGCCTCAGTGGAAGAGCATGTGTCAGCAATGCTAAGAAATGTTGTGCAGGATGTGCACTGTTTGAACCTGACCTCCACCACATTGTGAGACATGGCCCAGCATCAAATGATGTCTACTTTGATGTATGCATTAGGCTGTGCTCACCATACCAACTATATTTTTGTTTTGTTTTTGTCTTTGAACGGGGCCCCGCGGACCTCCAACCCCTCGAAAGAATTGCCCCGAGGACCATGTGTCTGCGTACTGTATATTTGGTAATCAAACTACTTTTTCTCCTAAAAGAAGGATATTTTGTTTATGACCCTGACTCCGGTCCCAAGTCACCCCTACGATATATATTACCCAGGACCATGTATGGCAAATGTTTTTCAAAAGGTGTGCATGCGTCAGAGTGTGTCATTGCGCTCAGGGGCAGATATGTATAGGCCGCTGTGGGTTGTAAACCCCAGATGTACAGTCTCACAAAAGGAGAGCCTGTGGCCATTTTGTTTCTTCTGCGCTGCTATCAAACTGTGAGGGAATCCAGCCGGGGTGAAGAGAACGCCAGGCTGGGAGAAAAATAAAAGAAAGCGGTCCAATGCATAGCACTGGGAAAAAGGCCTTCCAGCGGGTTGAAGTCAAGTGTTTATTAATTCATTTGCGATGTATCAAATGGATGGTTGGATTTAGCTTTTAGCAGTGCCTCTGACTCATGAGCAAGAACATTACAAAAGATTCTCAGGCATAGTGTGCGCACACGGCGGCTCTGCCGCACGTCAAATGTTCAGTATAGGAGTTGGACTATCAGGGGTTTTTTTTTTTAAAATGGAGCTTTTTCTAATCCGTCAGGTATTCGTATGGCCGCGTTTCCCCTCCGAGCAGAACTGTGAAGTTATACATCCTATAAACGAAAGACATCCGAGACATTTCATCAGCGTCTGCTGCACGCTGCGAGCCGTCCTCAGTTGTCCTTGGAATGAGTACAGAGCCCGGATCACGAGGCTTCCTCGCTATGAGATGGGACAGCGTAAAGGTCAGCCCTCCACCATGTTAATTGGGGGTGTGTGTGTGTGTGTGGGTGCGTGTGTGTGGGTGCGTGGGTGCGTGGGCATTCACAGGTGTGTGTTATATGTGAGGGAACGCAGATAAATAAATACGGTATGTGTTTGTGACGTCTGTGTGTGTGTATGCTTGCGTGTATAAATGTGTACCTACGACTGCGTGCTGTGTGTCTCCGAGCAGGTGTGTGTATATGTCTTTAAGTGTGTGTGTGTGTGTGTGTGTGGGTGTGTGTGGGTGGGGGTGTGGGTGTGTGAGAGTGGGTGTGCTGGTGTGTGTGGGTCTGTCTGCGG
>JAOPUH010000002.1:9910199-9921928 GCA_027123175.1 Urophycis cirrata
GTGTGTGTGTGTGTGTGTGTGTGTGTGTGTGTGTGTGTGTGTGTGTGTGTGTGTGTGCGTGCGCGCGTGCGTGCGTGTGTTAATGAATAGGCGGTGATTTCAAGCTGCTCGCATGAACTGCCCCGTAGAGACTCGTGTTGCAATGTGACACACAAGCAAATTAGGCATTTATTAACGCGTCTTCGGAATACATATTTCCGGTGGATGATTAGCCCTGCTTACTGTAATCCGAGTCCTCGACGCCACTCTCGCCACTCACGCCGCAGTAAGGAGACGCGGTGTGCGTGTCCTCTCCAAGGGGCCGTCGGCTCCCGCAAGACGAGCTGCAGCCGAGCGGCGCTCTGAGTTCCTCCACCACGTTGTCGAACTCCCGCAGCAAGTCTTCCAGTTCCGTCTCTAAATCGTCGAAAGAGCACACGCTGTTTGGGCTAGGGATTTTGCCATGATATGACATAAGTTATTGTCTTTTTTTTTTGTGTGTGCCTTTTTCTGATATATAGAGGGTCTCCCAAATACTTGCAAGTCCTGCCTATGGTTTTTAACTTGCCCATTCTGGAGTTTGCGTAGGCTAAATAAATTGGCAAAAGTAATTTAGTAAAAAAAAATTATTGTAATAGAAGTGGACTGGACTGACCTGTGGTGATTGTGGTGGCCATTCTCCCAAAACGTGAAGTGAATAACAATAAGGCGGCCCTTCGGAGTTCAAGTGGAGTGTAGGTGTGACTTTATCCGTCCGCTCTGATGGAGGAATGAGGGGCTTCGCTCGGAGGGGGGAGAAGCGTGTCCGCGGAGAGCATCCGAGGTGTCTGCAGTCAGCGGAAATATGCAGTAGACGGGGTGCGAGTAGTCGTCTACTGTAGGAGGCCCCGAAGTGAAAACGTAATGGAACAGAGACGCATGTAAAACTTAATGGAACAGAGACGGATGTTAAAACGTAATGGAACCATCAGCAGACGGTGACCGCACCTTTTTTTTTCCCAAGAGAATGTGACATTCGAACCAGTAATTACTCACTCTTTTAAAACCGTGTAGGTCCTCATTTGCATATGTTTAAAAAACTGTAAACCCGCAGATTATAGTGGAAACTTTTCTGTTGCCTACACAAACAATTTGGTGATAAGTTTGGGGGAACTTTCGTGTGATGCAGCCACTCCGTTTGACGACAGAGGGCGCTAAAACGCAATACGTTCGCAGTTGACCTGTCAGTGAAACTTGTCAGTGAAACTGGCATGTCACATGCGAAGCATCCGAAACTAAAAGACCGTACGTTACAATTTCGCGCAGTTCCTCAAAATAGGTGATCAAGTTTGAAGAAAACCCATACATGACACGGGCCGGGCATCTTTTAAGGAACAGTGCTTGGTCTGTCAGCGGTGAGCGCTGTACAAGACTGCACAGCCTGTGCAAACTAATTTGGTTCAACGGTAATAGAATGACAACAACATTCATTAGAATTTAACAGTTAATGGATTCTAAAGGCATATTTTATGGGGCGAGGGTTAGTGACCTCTTAAACCCCTCATATTAAAACATGAGGAGTACTACCACCAACCATTTTCAAACGAAGATTACACCCATGACTAATTCTGCCTGAGCTGAGTGTGGATATTTATTCCTTGGTAAGGTTTTGGCTGAACTCACCCTCCCTCTTGGGTTTAAGAGCTGCAGGTTTAATAGCAGTCAGACCAAATCATCCTTTCCTTGTGACCAGGGGAACATGTTGAAGTCAAATCCAGACACCGCAAAGTGACCTGTTATAAGAAGTCTGGATTCCATTGATGTGATTTCATGCCTATGTGATACAGAACCCCACACAAACATATTGCACTTCTAGATGTCTATTGGAGACCAGATTTTCTCCCTGTATCCTTGCATGTTCATAAACAATTCAGAAATTTCACGTAGATTTACGGAGGAGGGAGGGGGGTAAAAAACAGTATCACACATTACGCACTAGATTAATAAAGCAAGGGTGGTGTTGTACATAATTCATGAACACATCCCTCACCTAAGGCAACTGTAGCTTTAAAGCAGTGCAGCTGGCAACCACACACTGAGCTAAGACACCAGTATACCCAGCCGTGGTTAAATGTCTATGCTGATCGTTTTGCAAAAAAACGTTTCGCCCGTGCAGATCGATTAGAAATGCATCTGTATTAAAATGACAACAGAGAACACCGTGGTCCGTGGCAAACAGAAATAATAACACAATGCCTTTCTTGTCTCCCCATGTTTGAAGTGGTGATATTATACATAGCTCCCAAATTAAGTAGATAAGTTCACACTTGCACAAAGGGCCTAAAACAAGATATATAAGCTACACGAGCGTTATCTCACCAAGAGCCTATCACGGTTGAGTATCAAGTTACCATGGAAACTTGGCATATAAAAAGAAGAAAAGCAGGGGAACCTGTTGCACTGATAGGCCCGCACCGTGCCCTTAATGCTTTGAACAAGGCTGTTGTATTGTGGGCGGGGCTTGTGTAGTCTCTGGACAGGTACAGTTACTGCAACTGGCCCCAAACCACTCACAGCTCTCTGGCAGGAAACTCGGGTAACATGTGAGAGGGCTACGGGCCATGGGACTCTAGATAATATGAACTGGGCTGGACTTCTACAGGTCAGTAAAACACCACAATTATTTGTGAATACGCATAGAAGAAATACCTTTCAGAAAGATCAATGTTTGATCTTCAAAGTGTTATACATTTCATTTTGAGTTTTTTGAATGAAAGAAAGTATAATGTTGGATTATTTATAGCCTAGATCTATCCTTTTAAGTTCAGGCTTGTGAAGGACAACAGACAGACAGTCAAACGTGACTGTGTTTCAGACATTAAATATTTATCCAAATGTTACAATTGCAACACACTATTGTGAATAGGTCCTTGTCACACACCAAAAGACCTTTTGTCATTTGTAAAACGTCCTGAAATGCTGTGGATTCCAGTAATTGGGCGACGTCGGCGAGGGGATTCATATTTCTGACCTTTTACGGTGCTCACTTTTAGAAGTGCTTATTAATGTACGCATGTTAAAACCAATACCACTTTTAAGTTAAGGCGCGTGGAAACGTTTTGACAGCGTTTTGACAATTCATTTGACAGAAACACGCTTTCCTGCGCTAACTCCAGTTGAAGGCTTTTTCCCCCCCTCCCCCCTCCCTCAGCATCTGCTGGTGATGGTCCATCTTCGGCAGACGGTGTGCGGCACGTCCCGATTCCACATTCTGGAGGAACAAGAGGCTGGCATACGTGTGGGGACCCTTCGCCGAGACTTCCCCCCTCCGTTCAAACTGCTAAACCTTAACTACCTGTGGGTGGATGAGAACACAGGGGACCTCTACACCGCCGAGCACAAGATGGATCGCGAGTCACTGTGCCCCGAGGAGACAATGGCTGGGGAATGCATTATTCCACATAATGCCATCGTGGGGCCCTCGGGAGACCTTGTACAGTTCCATGTGGTTGTAGAGGACACCAACGACAATGCGCCGCGCTTTGAAAACACAGAGATTCACGTGAGTCTCCCGGAGGATTTGGAGGCGGGCGGCAGCGTTCCTCTGGACGACCGGGCCACGGACCGCGACAGAGGCGTCAATGGGGAATTGCGGTATGACCTTCGAGACCCCTCTGGGGCCTTTTGTTTGTCGGTGGAAAAGGGGGCTGTGGTTTCACTGGTCGTCCAGAGCGCGTTGGACAGAGAGCGTCAGGACACGTACCACATGTCCCTCGTGGCCACGGACGGCGGCGCCCAGCCTTTGAGTGCCACGGCGACTCTGATCGTCAAGGTGATGGACGTCAACGACAACTGTCCGAGGTTTGTCTCTGACAGTCCCCGGCACGTCACTATGCAGGGGGATTACGGCGAGGGAAGTGTGGTGACTCAGGTGGTAGCCACAGATGCGGATCTAGGGCCAAACGCTGCCATCACCTACTCTCTCAGTCCCAAGGTATCTGAGCGGGCTAAAAAGCTGTTTAGCCTGGACAGCCTCACCGGGCACATCAGGCTCATCGTGAGCCTCCAGACTGACAGCGCAGAGGAGCTGGTGTTGCAAGTGTTGGCCAGCGGCCCTCACTGCCCTCCAGCAGACACTCAGGTAACGGTATCCGTGCTTTGCTCCGCAAGCCATTCACCAGAGATAAAGATTGGGTTCATAGCCGAGCACGAAAACCAGACGATCGTGTTACCGGAGAACCAGCCCCCTACTGTGGTAGCAGTCTTGGAGGTGAGAGGGAGCAGTGACTTAGGCGACTCGACTCTTATCATTAGAGGCGAGGTGCCTTTCAGGCTGAGCCCGCAGAATGGCAAATATCTCCTTTCCACGTCGACACCCTTAGACTACGAGATGAAAGGGGAATATCTTATTTCTGTGGGGGTGTCTGGGCCCTCGACGGGAGGCCACATGAACACAGGCCCTGGGCTAGAGATCAGGGTGCTTGTTCTGGATGTCAATGACAACATACCTCAGTTCCCTCTGCCGCACTACCATCTGGACGTGGAGGAAAACAACCAGCCAACAAGCCCTCTGCTGACCGTCAAGGCTACAGATGCCGACAGTGGCCCAAACGGCCAGGTCACCTATAGGCTGGGCAAATACACAGCTGCCATCTTCAGAATAGACAGCCAGACTGGTCAGCTGTCTGTGACAGTCCCGTTGGACAGGGAGCAGCAGGATGTGCACACAATCAGTGTGTTGGCAAGAGACAATGGCTCTCCTCCATTAGAATCACTAACAACCGTTTCCATCCATGTGCACGACCAGAATGACAATGTGCCAGTGTTTGTTACACCTCACTTCATATTTTTTATCCCTGAAAACCTGCCGCCACTTGCCCACGTGGGCAGGATAGAAGTGACGGACGCGGACAAAGGACAAAATGGCGATGTGAACGTACGTGTTGTAAACACCACCGCCCCCTTTGTCATGGACAACGCCCAGGGGGTGTTGAGGAGCACCGCTGACGTCGACCGAGAGACGGTCGACCGCTACGAGCTTCACCTGCTCGCCACCGACCACGGTCACCCTTTCCCTTTGACCTCCGTGGCCAAGGTCACCATTTTTGTGGAGGACGTCAACGACAACCAGCCAAGAGTGATCCTGCCCGACAGCAACCTGTCCTGCCTGACCGTGTCACCGGCGACCGCGGCAGGCACCATGGTGACAAAGATCTACGCCACGGACGAGGACTCCGGCCTGAACTCTGAAATCACATACACCGTGGCGGCCCAAGAGCCGGCCCCCCGCGGCAGCCCCTTCCGGCTGGATTCAAGGTCGGGGAACATCACCCTGGCCCAGCGTCTGCTGGAGACTGACCTGGGGATGCATCACCTGTTCATCGTGGTGAGCGACGGTGGGAAGCCAGCTCCGCTCCACACCACCGTTTGGGTCAATCTACTAGTCAACGAGACCGTGGAGCCCTGCCACCTGGACAGCCCGCCCAGGTCTCTGCCTTACAGGCTGGCACAGACACCCTCCGAAGCATCCATCTGCGACGCCAAGTATGCTCATCTGATGCTGTTAGTAGGTCTAGGTATGATGCCCGTATCCATCTGTCTGTTTTGCGCGACAGCTGTTTTATACCTGAAACGGAGGAGAGGGCTGCAGGCGAGCAGGAGGGGAAAGGAGGATGAGAATATGATTCCACTCAGCCATACAAAGCGGCATTATGATGAGTAGCACACTAAAGCGAGCAGTTAGCTTTAGCTCTGTGTCAACAGAGCAATGAATATGTTGAATTTGCAACTGCTGAATGCACACAAATGCATTTGTGATATTGACATTTTATGTCCATTTGTTTTCCGAACACTCTTGCCCCCGTTGTATACAATCCAGGCAGTTCCCCTTCCATTGTTTCTGGTCATAAAGCGGTTAGGTTTTTAATTTCCTGCATGAAAAGCCAACGTTAAATCCCAAATTTCATGTGATTCTTATTCACGATAACAAAGCAACATCACAGATGAAATAAGGTTAACTTGATAAATATGCAATGTAATATATAAAAATACACCCAGCGTGAAGGGAAGAGAACTATGAGGGGAACAGTAACTGTCACAGAGGGCACACACAGCATTAGTCACCGTGGAGAATACATATCCCCCCCCCCCCCCCCGAGCAATAAATAGCCATAAGACCAGTAACTTCACCATCTCTGAGGACTCCTCTCCCCAGAGAGAACAGAACACCGTTCTGTCGGGCTGGAAGACGGAGCTAATGATCCTGCTAAGTTGATTAGCTCTCTCTCCTGTTTCCCTCTTTGAGTGATGGAGAGTATTAGGTATTTAGCCGCACAAAGGGGTTTAATGTTCCTTTGGCGGAGGAGGTGATGAAAGTCCCGCAAGGAGCTGCTTAGAGGAGGCCTCTGGGCCTGCAGGCAGGGGAGACCACCAGGGACCGTTTTGGACAGGTGAGAGGCAGGACCAGAGAGGACACGCTCGCACACACACACACACGCACGCACACACGCACACACACACACACACACGCACACACACACACACACACACACACATCTCAAGTCGCGGGCCCCTCTCCTGTTATCGGATCGTGGCTCTTCTTAGCTGCATTGTGCTGGGTGTCACCCTAAGGCATGCATCCAACTGCACCCCCACCACCACCACCACCATGGAACATAATGTACTTGGAAGAATCGCCTGAAGTACCCTTTCGGCACGTTTACATCAAACCCTGTAACTTGGATCAACGAGGGTTTACACTCATTCCAAAGAATGGGTCGTCCGTCCATACGTATACCTGTTATAAAGCTTCACGCTATACGCCGTGTCGCGGTATATTGTCCCGCTATCTATCGCGCTACCGACGGGCATCTTTATATAGGCCTACATGTAATCATAAATGTGCTCACTGCTGAGTTATGAATAATCAACGACGGTTAATACAAAAGCACACACTTGATATTTGATTTTACGAGAGCTTTGTTATTTCACCGAGCATTAGAAGCGCTGTTAATCGACCAGCTGCGTATGTGTTTAATGTTCAGAGTCGAGGTGAGCACATGCATGGTGCGGTTTTTCATTTGTACAGACCTGCAGCCAAATTCAGCTCTCAAGGAGAGTGCTTACACACACACCTAGGACACATTGAACTGGTTTATTTACCGTGCATACATTAAAGAAACCCCATAAAGGGGCAGCAGAGGCGATAATGGTCTTGATGTTGGTTTATTGTAATGCCAGTGTATTAAAATAAGCTGTGACAGCCCCAGTAACAGTCTGGGACTGCTGGCATAAGTATTTGCGTGTCAATTTATTGATGCTATTATTGCTAAAGTCTATTTAGTATGTGAACTAACCACTATCCAGTGGCAAATATCAACAGTAGTCTATAACTACTGCCTAGTTAATTATAGGAGACTAAGTAGTGCACGTCTGCCACACTAAATATGTTCCAATGGCTTATCTAACAATTATTTTAGCGATCTATGGTCTGCACTTAGGTGCTTATGTTAACAATGTGCAAAACAAGACAGCGTTGTGTTGGATTATTGTAATTACTGATATTGTCAAGTTCAACTTCATATCAATCTTATGAGCCTTTACCAATATAAACACTGTGTAAACACTGCTTTAAAATATCTACCCCTGCAATTACCTCCCAATAGTTAACCAGACTTATGGTTCCAATCATGAGCCCCAACACTCAATTAAAACTGAGTGGCCAGCTAATACTTCACATTAGGACTGCCATGCGGCCACAATGGTGCTATGAAACCTACATACAGCTTGCATTTGAAGTGGCACTCGTTTGAATTCAGACGTGTCAACGGTGTTGAAACAGACTATGGTAACTGTACATTACGTAGGTACTGCTTTCTTGCTTTCAACTTAATTATTTATGAACGCTTGTAAAACAACAATCTCCACTTTTACCCGGAACAATGCATGTTTTAAAATATGTAGTAGCTAGACTGCAAAGCCTTTTTGGGGTCTCTCATCTTAAAGAAATTACAAATTATTTTCCTTTATGTCTTTGAATCAGCTTAGCAATACATTGCTGATCGTTGTGAAATGTGTATCGGGGTGCATATGCAATGCTATAGGCCAACATAAATCACAATAAAAGAGGGTGTGCAATATAAATGCATGAGCTTCTAAAAGACAAATTCAATAATTCAGTACAGGGAAATTAAAATCAAGTTAAGATATTACAATGGCAGGGGGGCATGAATAAATGCAATTTAACACGTTTAAGGGCACTACAATTGCTTAAATGCCATGTCCAAAAGGCTCTGCCTCTATTAAAGAAATATCTGTCATTAGAATGAACCTTTGTACAAAGTAATTAAGGGATATTTAGCATTTCAAATGCTTGCAGGTATAGAGTTCATAAGCCCAACTGCAACAACTATTAGGCTGTCGCCTGCCATCTACAGGACACACATGGACATGAGACGATCTCGTCACTTCTACGGTATGGTGGTGAAGTTACCGTCTTTTAAAAGCTTCATTTATGTATTGTTTTTTTTTTTCCTCTCTGAAACGATGCTCTGGTTCCTGTGGAATAATCAGTCTATGAATCTAATTGGAAATATGAATAATTGAGTTAATTGGCGATGGGAATTCACTTAATTAGAGGAGACTACCCTCCGTCATCCCACCACGCATTTCCTGAGTAAATTGCAGCACGTACAGTCGAGTGAAAACTGCGTCTAGTCGACACGTTATTAGCCTCCACCGATCGATTCAATATAGAAGACTATTAATTTAGTCCATACCGTTTTCACCTACTCACCACACGTGGGTGAAATTACGTGGTCGGTACATTACCATCACATCCATACAGGCTAGTGTATCTCAACCATCGTTTGCAGACGTCATATAACCTATTTGTAGCCCTACTTCCCAAAGGCCAAATCTTATATAGATTTGTGACAGCCGGGTTGAGCGATTGTGTGTCTCGGGAAGACCTTTAAAATCCGTCGTCCTCAGCAAACGAAAACATACACAGTAGCCGGAGCCAGCCAGCCAATTAAAAAAACACGGACTTGTTTGCGTCCCGGCGCTCTGAAACGCCACTACGTCCGAACAATGAACTAAGTGCATTTCTCTGCGAGGCGAAAGTAACCTTGACCTCCTCATTATTTACCCCGCCTTGAGTTCCTCGGCCTTCAGTGGAATGAAAAGCGACATTGTTTCTTTAAGATTCGACTTGCAGCCATCGGAGGGTCTGTCCATTGTTGGGGGGGAACAGAGAGCGAGTTGAAATTGATAAACGGTGGGGCAAACTACAAGTTGGCCACATTATCATCCGAGCAGCTGCAGCCAGAGCGCCAGGAGCCAACAAGTGTTGATTACATCCTTCCAGACATGGGTAAGTACATCTAGCCAATGGCACACTCCTAAAATTGGTTTTCCTCTCAATAATTAAGTTTCCTTTGATTGCACACTAATGGAAATATGACTGAAATCAAAAGTTATTTATTTTTTAAACTGTCTTTTCTTACAATTGTGATTATTTCTAACAGTGGCACGGTCTCTGAAAAGATAGTCTAATTTGCTTTCATTGGCAATTCTTTGTCCCCATTTAAGTTGTAATTATCCTCCAAGTAACTTGGGAGGATATTGACATTGTGGTCTTATAAATGAGTGTATGAAAGGATAGTTTCTGTTAAATATACTTGACTTATTATCTTGGTTTTGTTTCTGTCACCAGCTTATTTTTACTGTCGTCTAGGTTGTCACACTGAATGAACACACCTACATTAATGTTTATGCCCAAAATGTGCTCATAATGTAATGTTTATATCAATATGGAATGGGGCTAAGTAGGTGTATTTGCCAAAATTGATTTCCATGATTATGCTCTTTGCACGACCCATTAGTCTCTCTCACTCTGATTCCAATTTAACTCACCCTCATAGGCACACACACACACACACTGCCAGCAAGTACATGTGTACAATTAAAGAGCTCTCCGCCTGCCACTCCTGCCATCTGTGCCTACTGTAATAGTACCAACAATCTCTGTCCGCCGGTCTGTCTGTCTGTCTGTCTGTCCCTCTGTCTGTCTGCCTGCCATTGTGGTCCTCTGTGTGTTTACAGTGCACATGTGAGTTTGTACGATGGCAACAATACAGTAATATTGTTTTCCAACATTGATTTATTTATCTCAGACTTTCCTGGTGCAACTTGGGAAAGTGTGTGTGTATATATATGTACTGTATATATATTTATATATGTAGGGCTGTGTGTTGGGCTTACATAGAGGTTTCTCTTGCCTTTGTTTGCTTGACATTGGTGGCCCTTGTATCCCCACGATGCTCTGTGACAAAGACGGTTGTCTCTGCAGTCACAAAAGCACTCTCTCTCTCTCTCTCTCTCTCTCTCTCTCTCTCTCTTTCTCACTCTATCTCTCTCTCTATCTCTCTCCCTCTGTCCTCCCCCCCTTTTCTCACACTCTCTCCGCTGGGGTGGGGGGTGGGAAGGGGGTGAATGGAGTCAGGGAGGCTGAGGTCCGGGGTCAGCGCAGCCACGCCCCCCCCCCCGTGAGCCCTCGGTGCCCGGGCATTCATTCATTCATTCAAGGGCCACGTGACGACGTGCAGCCAGGTTCCAAGGGCCCGGGGGCGCGCCGACGCAGGGGCCCGCGGCGGCAGCTGTATGCTAAGACCCCTCCTGCCCACTTTGTTTCTCCTATAGCGCTGTGCGGCTCGGATTGAGCCGAGCAATACCTGCATACCGCATCTGGCGCTCCCCGACAATCAAACGTCTTTGTCTGTTTTTTGTTTTTTTTTTTCCTTCCGTGGAACCCTGCATTCTACAAAGCCCTGCAAGCAGATGTAATGTGACAAATAGCCCCGTATTACCTGTGTGTGTGTGTGTGCGTGTGCGTGCCTGTGTGTGTGTGTGTGTGTGTGCGTGTGCGTGCGTGCGTGTGCGTGTCAGACAGCGAGAGGGCTGCAAAGCGTGTTAACATGTCTCCCGGTGACCCCCCCCCCCCCCCTCCCGGTCAACAGGTTGCTATGACTGCTGCATGCGCTGTCTGGGCGGGGTGCCGTACTGCTCGCTGGTGGCCACGCTGCTCTGCTTCTCCGGCATCGCCCTGTTCTGCGGCTGCGGGCACCAGGCGCTGACCGAGACCGAGAGGCTCATCGAGACCTACTTCGCCCGCAACCTCCAGGACTACATCACCCTGGCCTACATGTAGGTGTCGTTGGGTCACTCGCGGTGTGGCCTCAGGGGGTCAGCTTGTATGTTGTTGGTGGTGGTGGTGGTGGTGGTGGTTTGAAGCGCGTGACGCGCTCCGTCACACTGCGGTTCTGACCGACGTGAAGCGATCTTTGTGTTTTACCGGTAAAAAGATAATGAGGTTTTTTGGGTTTTTTTTTTTTTTGTTAACGAGATCCATTGTGCCGGGGAAGGAGTTCAGAGGTCCAATGTGGTTCTGTTTTAGTATTCAGCAGACACTTTTATTTCAAAGGAAGCTTTTGTACATAAATGTCATGAACGAGCAGTCGGGGAGTTGGATACCGTGCTCCCCGAGGAAGCCTACAGTAGTAGTAGACTGCAGAGTCCGGGGGGGGGGGGGCACGAATCCGGAACCTTCCGGGTGGTGGGCAAACATCCTAACGACTAGACCTGATCCGACCCTACATTAATTATCAATGTCATAGTTAATGCTATAGCTCATTTTGAATTCTCTCTCTCTCTCTCTCTCTCTCTCTCTCTCTCTCTCTCTCTCTCTCTCTCTCTCTCTCTCTCTCTCTCTC
>JAOPUH010000002.1:9924364-9939551 GCA_027123175.1 Urophycis cirrata
CAGCCCCTCCAGTGTGAATACCTAAGCTTATTCATTTACTACCCACTCACCCCCCCCCCCCCCCCCCCCCCCACCCCCTCTTCATTTCATTTCACTCGCCACTGTTACTGTTGTTTTTTTTTGCAAATGTATGTAAACATTGGTTATCTTGCATAAATGTCGAGGTCCATGCGGAGGCTGCATTGTATACGAATAACAGCGAGCTTTGTGCTGAAAAACAACATTAGGCCAAAAAGAGAATACATATATTGTGTGTCGCACGGACGGTGTCGGATTTTATGTCACCATGGCAACCGTCCTTCACATCTGGTTGCCGTGGTGACAGACAACCGTGTGTTATTCGGGAGTCCCAAGTTGACCTGGGGGACTTTTTCTCACGGGCCCGTAAAAAAGAGCTGTGACAATGGAGTCAGCGCCCCCCCTTGCACCCCACCTGCCCCCCCCCGGTCTCTCTGCCAAGGGTCACACTGCATGTCAAGGGACAGCGAGACAAAGACAGGGACAAAGACCTCTGACAAGAAAAGAGCTCAACACAGACCCAAACACTGCCAACCCCTGACTCCCCCTCACGCTCACAGATGTACGGCACCCCGATGATTGAATCAATTCAAGGGGTCCTCTGCCAACAGAAGCCGGGGGGGGCGGGGGTGTGTGGAGTAAAAGGGGAACGTTTAAATAATTTGGTAGTTTCTTTCAGAGGAAAAAAAACCTAACGATAAATGTAAAGCTGTTCTAGGGAGAAATAGCAAAGGTACTTTTGCATAACTATATCTATCTTTATTAGATAAACATTAATACTACCTATTCCCTCCCTTGCTCTTGCTGCATGTAAGTGCCATTGTAGGGTTGTATCTAGATTTGCATTTTCAAAGCCGTTTCTCATATGCAGCAGAAATGGTTGAAATGTTTACATGCTAGATTAATGATGTTTTGGTTTAGCTGTCAATATTGAAATGGTTGAATTCAGGTGAGGCTTTAGTGTGTGTATGGGGTGGGGGGGAAACAATACATCATGATCAGCATTTTGTATCTTAATTCGTTAGGATTTTCCTTAGTTATTGTATAACATGCGTTACTGTAGATAAACTAATGAAGTGATTTACACTTTGGAATACTAACTTTTGTAACCAACTTGGTTTGTTATTAATTGGTCAAAGCCTTACCTGGTAGAAAGGGTTTTTTTTTTTCTCGTCCGGTAAACTGGCTGTTTGCAAAAAGATGTTTTGGTATTTTATAATAAAATGAATTCATGTGCATTCCTGTGGGGTCAAGCACACACATTCGCTTTGGAGAGGATCAGTGTTGTGTGGCGCGTGACAAGGTGGTGTCAGAGGATCTGGTGACCTTCTGAGGTGTATTGGAGCGCATCCTCTCTGCCCTCGCAGGTGCACAGCTCCCTACAGATGGCCGTGCGCGAGATGTTCACCAGGGAGCGAAGACACAGGAAGCAGAGAAAGAGAATGGGCCAAAACCTGTACGGAAGCCCGCCATGGGGCAGAGGGGATGTTTTGCGCTCGCCGTACTCCGACGTTCTGTCTGACAGCCCGTGACCACGCCCACGTCCCTGATCCAACATAAAGACACTGGGCTGGGGGGGGGATCAAATAAGACCCAGTCTCGAAAGTCTACCAACGACTTGGTCATTTGCGGAAGTGGGTTTCTTTGTAAGCTTTCGTTTTCATGATTGTTGTTGAATTCTAATGAAATCAAGATGTGTTATTAGTTGTGATGAGGTGGAAGATATCCCCGTTTTGTTTAGGTAGTTTTGAGTTCAAGTGAGCTGATGCCAAAGGGGGACTTCCTGTTACTTTTCTGCCTAGAGAAAATTGTTTGTGCAGTTTTTGCGAGCATATATGCGTCACTCATCTTTCCTACGAACGGCAGACAGGGTAAAACTTTTTGTTGTTGCAGGTTATTGTTTTCATATCAGAGCCTGTTGTTTCAAATAAAGATGAAGTGCTTGCTTGAAATCATGTGCCTGAAAGACCAAAAATATCCACCAGCAAAGGTTTAATGGAAGGCATACAAAACAAAAAGCCAAAAAGTCAACAGTTTTTTTCAAGTTTCACATTTTAATTGTACCAGTTGGAATCGATTCTTGACATCCGTTGTTTTTTGAACATTATTGTCCATAGTGCAAGGAAAATAAATAGGGACGGTTTTAGAACACCAAACACAACCCAGAGACCCTCGGTTCCCCTCGGAGAACCGAGCACACTGAGAAGAACCAGGCTGTGGGTGAACGCTGCCGTCCGTGTCGCCTCATACAGTATTGTTGATTTAAAGCAGTTATTTCACAAGATGGGAAAAGAAGCCCCACAAATGGATTAGTACATTCCTTACATTTGCGGCAAGCTGGGGGGGGAAAGACAGATCTGAGTACAGTAATATATGGCAGAGCAACGATTACTTTTTTTGAAACACAAATAGCTTAGAAGGGATTCATTAATTTCAACTTGAGATACAGGTTGTGTTGGTATGCATCATTGAAGAAGGGACGCACACAATGCCGACAATAAATTAAACACTTCTTCCCATTCTAATTAATGTAAACTAACAACCGTACTTTGTCAGGAATGCCGTACTCTGTTCAGAGTAAATCTCCCCAGATACATCACCAGTACCTTGCCTCAAAAACACTGCAGTATATAATTTGTATTGGAAGGACAGGCTGTTTCAAAGAAGCCAGATACAGAAGGCCTAAAAGTAGTCAACCACAGTACCTGTTGAGTTTGATTCCACCATTAAAGTAAACCTTTTTGTGAACATTTGTGTCCTTCCATTTCATCTGAAAGAACCTCAGACAGAGGTTAATACTCTGCACAAAAGAACAGTTGAAAAGCTATGAATACAAGCAACTTAGGATGACTTGTATATGCAATAGGCATGTGCAAATCTGAATTCATCCTTAAAACGCGACACTGAAATATATGTAGACAATAAAACACTATTGTACCAAGAAAATACAAATGTCAGCAGTTACTTTGCCAAGCCCTTCAGAAGTATCTGAACGCCGTCCACCATAAAAACGCAACAGACAAAACGTTGGTGGAAAGCAATGCTTACGTAGAACATGGTAAAAAGTGCCATGAACAATACAGCACAGTGAGGCAGCAGAGGGTATTTCTTGAGAATACTCATTGGTAACAAAGAGGAGATGCACACAAACACACACACGATCCACGCAGTAACATTGGTTGCTTTGTGCTCAGGCTATTTCACATTCTTCAGCTGACACTTAAAATGCGCAAAGTGACGATACAAGGCAGACATTATAGTAATGCAGGGGTATTGGATTTTAGAAATGCTAAAAAGGGCTAAATGGTAGCCCATGTACCAGCCAATATTATCTGAGAGAATAAAAGGATTGACAATAGGTAATTTGTCTCATTGTAAAGCAAAACAGTTATCATCACTATATAAGACAACACAGAAACAAGTGTAGTATAACTGCACTGGTTCATCCAGTTATAGCATATGCTCAAAGTAAATTACATCTTCATGTGCGTAAAAATTGTCCCATGGCTGAAACAAAACATAATATTATTAGATGAAACTCATTACCTGGGAAACAGGCCTTTGGACCAAATTCTGTGATTTGAGGAATACATGATGATGCCTCAATGGGGTTATTGAAGTGTTGGGGCCAAAACGGTCCAGAATTCATAACCACATCCATTTATTGATGTATGATACACACGTCATACACCGAGCGTTTAATTACATTGTCAATCAGAATGTGCTACAGACTAGCAGCCTAAGAAGTCAATTCTGTATTCTATAATCAATTGATTGTATAGATAGAATGACTGCCGCCATTTTGAGAGCATAGGAGCATTTGATGTTATTAGTGATGTTTCTTGGGTCAGTGTCCAGAAATAAATCGGGACATTATTTGCCATTACTGGTGGACATTGCTGTGCTGGAAACTGTCACAGCGTTTCTCAATGGGGGACGTCAGAAACAACGTTTTCATCAGATGGTATACTATGTCGATTTGGAATTAACTCAAATGAGTGCTCTTACTACGGCCAAGTGTTGCAGACCAAAGAATCCCATGGTGCATTCCGAGGTACAAGCCCTGATGGTACTCAGTGTTGGCCTTGTAACTGGCAGTGGCAGTGGAAATAAGGTGATGATGCGTCACTATTTAAAAACTGTAGGTATGCGCCTACAATGCACAGTTAGACAGGTTTGGTAGCCGTTGGGAGGCATACTGACATTAGATTCACAAGTGCTTAAAACAGACCACACTTCCTGCTTTAAAAAGAATTTAAAAAAGGAATACAATTAAAAGTCACATTTCACTTCCCTTTGAAGACATATGGCCTACTTCCCTTTTTTTTTATTTTTGGGGAGTGACAATCGTTTTACGCACCTGGCCTCACCGCGATATGTATGAACACCTGTGCAGGAGTCTTCCATCCTCATGCAAAAAAGCAGGGTGGTTGGGGAAGAGCATGTTTCACAAAGCGCTTTGTCCTCGCTGACTGAATAGCGCTAGCCATCTAGTGACTGCAGAGAGGGGTCTGACAGTGAGATGGACTGGCGCAGTATACAAAAGAACCATTCCAGGAACCCCCTTCCGAGACACAGAGATAGCCGTTAGCTGCACAGCTACCAGTACCAGAGGAAACGCGGTGTGCTGTGCCGCAAAGCAGACTGTGCTTATTTGGAAGAAAGGGCGCAGAGGAGATGCTCTCTGGTCGGGTGGATTAACACACACACAGATTAAAACTATTAAGAGGGGGCCATTTGATAAAAACACCCCGTGCAGGCAGGCAGAAGGTTAATCCGCCCTAAGACTAAACGCTTCTTGTGCAACACTGCTGAAGGCAGAGAGTAGATGATGAGATGACAAGTGTGCCATTTGCACCGTACCGTAGCAGGGTTGAACCAATCTAGCCATCCGAATCTACATCTGCCCCGCTACATCTGTGGGGGTTGTAAAATCGCTACATGAAGCTCTTAACCACGTAACCTTTTGAGTGTCGACACCGCGGTCGCTTGTACCTTCATGCACCGTGGCGGGAACGAGGGGGGGGGGGCGGCCTCCGAAGGCTCTCGTACCTTCACCGCTTCGGCCAGAGACGCAGAAGCAAGTCAGGAGGAGGAGGAGGAGGAGGAGGAGGAGGATGAGGAGGAGGAGGAGGAGAGACCGAAGGGATGGGGGGGTGGGAGTCCACGCGGGCCGATCAGCAGCAGGACGAGCGGGGGGCCTTGCGGTTGCCGTGCAGGTCGATGGTGCTGCTGAGCAGCGCGTGGTCGATCTGGTCCTCGGTGGCCAGCACCTCGCGGACGGCCGCCTCGAAGGCGGCGGCGACGTTGGTGTCGTCCTTGGCGCTGGTCTCAAAGTACGGGCAGCAGCCGTTCTCCTCGCACCAGGCGCGCGCCTCCTCGGGCCCCACCTGCCGCTGCTCCTCCTTGTCCACCTTGTTGCCCAGCACCACGAAGGGGAAGCGGGCGGGGTCCCTGACGTCCGAGTAGTGCATGAACTCCTTCTTCCAGCAGCCGAGGTTCTGGAAGCTCTGCACGTCGTCCACGGCGAAGGTGAGCAGGCAGCAGTCGGCGCCGCGGTAGAAGGGCGTGCGCAGCGACTTGAAGCGCTCCTGGCCCGCCGTGTCCCAGATCTGCAGGGTGACCAGGCGCCCGTCCACCTCCAGGTCGCGGTTGAGGAACTCCACGCCGATGGTGTGGAAGGACTGCGAGTCGAAGCGGTCCGTCACGTAGCGGTTCATCAGGGACGACTTGCCCACGCCGCCGTCGCCCAGCAGGATCACCTTCAGCAGCAGGCTCTTCCCGCTCATCACGCACGCACACACACACACACACACACCCCTCCTCCCCGGCCCCCCCAACCCAGCCGGGCCTTCCTCACTGGGCTGCTGCTGCTGCTGCTGCTGTGGCTGTCTGGGCCAACACCGGGCTTCCACGCCGGGGCGGCCGACCGAGGGTCAGTTGGCCCTGAAGGGATCAGAAAACCAGACTCAGTTCCTCTGGAAGCAGACCGGGTTCCCGGCTCACAGAGACCGTTTCGACACGTTGCATCACAGGAGGCTGCGCCCGGTATCAGTTGCGTAAGCACGGGTCAGGTCAAGGCCTGCTCCGCGCTGCTAGCCATACACAGGAAGAAACATTGACCTCATAATCTAACTGATAGATTGTCTCGTGTCAGGGGACGGGCTCGGGGTGGGGTGAACGGCATAGAGGTCTGCCCTGTGGGGTGGCTGTTCGACTGCTCCTGGTTAGCCAAGCTATGATGATGACTAAGGGAAACGCCAGTTGTGGGGCCACTTCCCTTCTGTACAAGCCCATTCATTCGTTAGGCGATAACAGCCCAGCCCTTAATAGGATTTTGGTACATAAGAACAGGCTCTGGAGTCACTCTGGAGCACTTCATTAATGCCAGTGCCAGAACACCTTTTTATCTTGAAGGAAAAAAAAATACTGCGTTAACTAAGGCCTTACAGATATAAGAGTTATGCATAAAGGGCAGTGGAGGAAAGGGTCGTTTTAAAGCAGTCAGGCCCCATGTGCATGAGTCAGGAGCACGGGACCGCTATAGATGAGCAGTAACCGCGCATGCGCGGAGTGACTGACCACAAACAACAAGCAGCAGCTCTGTAAACCTAGCTGTCCATCTCAAGTGACCACAGGATTCACTTGTTAAGACATATACTCCCAAAACAACATGTCCCGTGCATGTTATCAATGTGCAAAAATACTACCAATTGAACTACTGTCTATCATAAAAACGCACAGTGTCACTGCAAGTACCAACTAAGCGGCTCATAAAGAACTGAGTCTTCTTGTTGACATGCATGGACGAGCAGGCTCTCGGTTTAGCCTCACTCTGCCAGTATGAGCAAGCAATCAAACCCAACGGTACAAAACACCAAAGTAGTATCACTGGTATAAATCAAGAGGCTACAGCCGTAGATTACTTTACCAGTGATAGATGTCACGATGCTCGCCCAGCTGCCCAGCACCTTGACTGACACGCAGATCAACTCAGTGACGCAAACCTCTCCCTAAAATAAAAGCCCCCTCGGGTCTTAAAGTCCACTGTGTTCCTCCGCGTATATATGTACATATGTCCTCGTGGTTTTGTGTCACTCAAAAATAGAATTGTATACTTGTTTGTTATTTAACCATGCATACAAAAATAATATGTCCGGTTCGGAAATAATATGGGTTAATAATCTGCACAAAACGTGTGTTTATGTCTATATTTATATTGTTCCACTCCGATCCAGTAGAGGGAGTAAGAGATGGACCGTGTCGATGGATCAGAAGTGCAGCTCATACACAAACACACAGCTGGGTTTGTTTTTGCTCTGTGCAGCCGTGGGATGTGCACAGCATCTGGGACAAGACGTGACACATGTGAGTGTGATTTGGACGTGCTTCCTGACTCCTAGAGTGGATAAGAACACATTTGCTCTGAATCGGAGGTGCTTGCAGCCCTGACGATGGTATGGAAGGTGTTTCATTTTCCAGCATTCCATTCATGTTTGTTGTGTTGTTGATGCATGCGATTGGCTACCAAGTTAACAAGCTGTGGTTATTAAAGTACACGTTTAGTGCTTCATTACTATATTCGCTTGTCTAAAAGTTAAAATAATCCAGTACATTTCATCAGAAAGACTCGTGCGACTTGTGAGTTGGGTGATCATAGTGATCCTCATGAACTCTTGAGTGTCTTGAGTAATGAATGAGAATGTCGTGTGGTTCTGCACTCAGGTGGCGCTGAAGAGGAGACTGCTCCCCTGCGCGGGTTTGGGGCTGCTGGGTGTCCTGTGCTGGGTGCTGGCGTCCTGCGCCTTCTCCCCGGAGACGACGGAGCATCAGACTGAGTTCATGGACGCCAGTGACCTGGCCGCGTTTCAGCCCCAGAGCGCTCTGTCAGACATGGAGTTCTCCTCCTTCAGCTCCTACCGGGGCCCCGGCAACAAGGACCAGAGGAGCAACAAGGAGCTGCCCATCCTCCTGTGGTGGAGCGCCGGACTATTCCCCCATTTCCCCGGGGACACCGAGCGCATCGACTGCGCCTCTTCCTCGTGCATGGCCACGAGCAATCGCAAGGTAGGGGGGGAAATACCAGACGTGTGTTGTACGCAGTGTGATGAGAACTGATTATGGTTGACTTGTGTTGAGGAGGTTAGAATTCCCCAGCCTACGCAGTCGACCCGAGTATGCATGGTGGGGCAAGATATTCCAACCCCTTCCCTCACCTGATGACACGTGTCTACCACTGTCGACCAAGTAGCGACTTACGTTACGTTAAGCTAACATCATAGCTTCGGTAGCACGTCTAAACCTCACCGTTCCCAGGTCCAGCACCACAAAAGGACGGCGTCCATCATCTTCTACGGGACGGACTTCCGCGCCTATGAGGCGCCGCTGCCACGTCCGGCCCACCAGACCTGGGCGCTGTTCCACGAGGAGTCGCCCATGAACAACTACGTGCTCTCCCACGCGCCGGGCATCCGCCTGTTCAACTACACGGCCACCTTCAGCCGGGGCTCCGACTACCCGCTGACGCTGCAGTGGCTGCCCTCCCTCAGCTACCTGCTGCAGCCCGTGGCCGTGCCCCTCGGGGAGAAGAACCTGTGGCGGGCCAAGGGCCTGGCCCCCGTGCTCTACATGCAGTCCCACTGCGACGTGCCCTCCGACCGGGACCGCTACGTCCGCGAGCTCATGAAGTACATAGAGGTGCACATCTTTTATTGAGAGATTTATTATTTATTTATTTTACTGGGACCTTGTGGTCTTCATTTGTCTTTCCCATGTTTTTTAGACATGCGAACGATATTCGTTCTCTGCATTTGACCCATCCTATTGTACATCGGATGGGAGCAGTGGGCTGCTATGATCAGCGCCCGGGGAGCAAGTTGGGGTTTAGGGTTCAGTGTCTTGCTCAAGGACACTTCGACATGCAGACAGATTTGGGAGTGGGGATCGAACCGCCGACCTTACGGTTAGTGGACGATCCGCTCTGTCCACCTGCTCTACCCCCTGCCCTGAGCTACTGCCACTGCCACAGATGTTTATGTACCGGAGCCCGACTGATGTATCGGCCTATCACAGAATATCTACCCGGCTCATGTGTTCGCCGCTGTGTCTGTCCGCAGGTGGACTCCTACGGGAAGTGTCTGAACAACAAGGTGCTGCCGCCGGAGCTGGAGGACACGTCGACGGCCACCGGCGAGGAGTCCCACTTCATGAGCTTCGTGGCGCGCTACAAGTTCCACCTGGCGCTGGAGAACGGCCTGTGCCCCGACTACATGACGGAGAAGCTGTGGCGGCCGCTGCACCAGGGCTGCGTGCCCGTCTACCGGGGCTCGCCCTCGGTGGCCGACTGGATGCCCAACGACCGTGCGGTGGTGGTCGTCGACGACTTCTCCTCGCCAGAGGAGCTGGCGCGCTTCCTGCAGCACCTGGACCACAACGACGAGGCGTACGCCCGGTACCTGGAGTTCAAGGACCCGGCGCGCATCACCAACGGGCGCCTGCTGCGGCACCTGGAGGCCCGCGAGTGGGGCGTGAACGACATGAGCAAGCCCAACTACCTCAACGGGTTCGAGTGCCACGTGTGCGACCGGGAGAACGCCCGGCTGGCCGCCGAGCGGGCCCACCGGCGGGAGCCGCTGCGAGCCCCGCCTCCTCCGCCCCGGATGGCCAACAACTCCCACATGGGGTGTCCGCTGCCCAGGCCGGGGTACGGAGACGTGAAGGACGTCCCGCCGAACGACGGGTGGGTTTGTGTTTCACTGTGAGCTCCCCCAAAACGAGCCCCCCCTGGGGATGTTAATTTTTTTCACACACACCCCCCCCACCACCACCACCACCACCACCCTCTTTCATAGTTCTGATTAATTGCGACTCTCCTTAAAAAAACAGCCCCACACTTGGATGAGGCTAATCTGTTTGTGTATCTTTTGTGCAGATGGTTGCAAATATGGCCCCTGGATTACTGGCAAAGCCTGGACCAAGCAGAAGGTCTGGAGTCTCTGATTAGACATAATGAGTCGGAGCCTTCGCTCCTGTGGCAGCACATCCAGAACATTGCCGTGAGGAGAGCCAGAGGAAAACATTGACGGACAGAAGGTCAAGATGGGCTTTACCAATGGTGTCCTGTAGCCCCTGTGAGGAAGCCATGTACTCCCTCTGCTACAATGACAGATTATTACATCAATCCTCTTTTAACCTGAGCCACAATTATGGCAGGCTGCCTTAGAGTTGTATATATATATATATATATATATATATATATATATGAACTGTAGTCAGTGAACACTAATTACCTGACACAATTCTTTGGTTACTGAAACCCATTATATGTACCTCTGACAGTATTATGTATATCAGTATTACATTTTTGTATTTTTTTTATATATATCCAATACATGACATGTCATGCTGGCTGGATCGCTATCGATTCTTAATTAGAAATCTGACTGAACACTAACAGGACTGCTCAGTCACATTCCTGCCTCACATCACCCCAGTCAGGGGTCTGTGTGTGCCAGGCCCTGCCCGGGGGGGCCTACACTCACCCGTTTCCTGCCACCTCCAGGACAGGGCTATTTGGAGATCCTGAATTGCCCGTATTGTGTGCGAGTGACTCTGTGCCGGACTGGGATCTCATCCAGGGTAGCTATTGACCTTTGCTGACTATTGTCCACACCTCCCAGGCTTGGCCAGCAGTTATCGAGGACAAAAAAAAAGATGGATGATGGGCACCGGTGTAGAAACGACCTGGGGGGGGGGGGTCGTTCTGGGCCTATACCTGTGTTACGATCATCGTTAAGACCATAACTTCTACAAAAAAAGCAGCTGAATCTGCTAATTTTCTTATGCACAGCAGGGAGTTGCATAATCTTAAACTACATTAACATATTGTACAACTAATTATGGATGTAGAGATATGCAATGAAAACGGTGTCTGACAGAGGGATGTTAAGAAAACAGGCAAATGTAATATTTACAAAGTAAAGTTCAGAATTCCTAGTGGAAGTTTTTCTATGTGCAATAGCTTCAAGGGACATCTCACTGGCACTGTAATGTATAATATTGCCTGCAACTATTTAGAAATTGCAGATGTTCCACTAGCCTAACCTTAGTTCACCATCTGTGCAATATGTTAATTTTCAAATTGGGATTTGCCTCTCTTAAAATATGCAGCCTGTAGACTTAATAATCATGTGCATAGCTCAGTGTTACCAGCCAGATAATCACACATTTATACTGGAATTCTGTAAATCACTTTATTTCATAAGCAAAGGATAACAGAGTGAACATATTTTGGACAACAAGAAATAAAAAGTAAACTTTTTATAAAAGTGATCTTCATATATATTTTTCCCATTAACTACCATATGGCGTAATGTACCCAAATACCAGTTTAAGTCTATTCACAGTTTCCTAGTGTGAGAGACAAATCCTTCATAGTGTACTGGGACATACACCACAATCACCATTGGAGAGAAAAAAAAAAAGTTTCATTAAAAATGCTTGGAATGTGGAAATCTAGACGTTCACACTAACAGTGTCAACAGTAGATTTAGCTTGATATAACATAAAGAGCAATGCTATAAGATAAAGCAGACATGGTGGAGGGCGTCTTGGAGAGCATGTGCAGGTTCAGTCCAAGGCCTTGGAGTAACAGCTCTCACAGTGGACAAGGCCACCATGGATGAACATGCTGTAGAGGAGGTCGCCCATAGGCCTGCTGCATACGCCACACTGCAGAGACACAAGGGACACAAAGTGTCTCAAAAGTCGTGGCAGAGTAGATCAGTGCTTCGACAACGCCGTGTGTCGGACTAATGCATTTTTTCAGGATAATTAGGACCCTCTAGTCTGGACCTAACGATCCATACAAATGAACACTTGAGTGTATACCATTGTATTTAAACAATTTTGTAGGGTTTTTTTTTTTTTTTTTTTTTCAAATACATTAACGAGAATGAAATGTCATTAGCGAGCATCTCACTCCAGGATGCCTACAGGTAGACTTGCAGACTTAGTTGTTCGAACCTAGAACCCTTTGGGCTGGGAGTCAAACACCCTGACCACGAAAACTGTTCCGGGCCACGCTGTGAATGGCAACGGGTTTTTGGGGGGGGATTCTACAGGAACACATGCGTTCGATGGAGTGGGTGAGGGCTCGGCTACCTTGAAGCAGTTGGAGTGACAGTTGATGTTGAGATGTTCGATGGTGATCTTGGCATCATTTCCCACAAGCTCTCCGCAGTAGTTACAGGTGGATGACAAGGCATTGCTGGAGAGAGAGAGAGAGAGAGAGAGAGAGAGAGAGAGAGAGAGAGAGAGAGAGAGTGAGAGTGAGTCTTAACGTGCCTCAACTGTTCACATGCTTTTCAGCTGTGACGGCGGCACAGAGACAGTGTGGGGTAACCAGAAATGGTGGAAATTACCTGGAGTAGGTAGTGGGCGAGCTGTAGGAGGAGTAACTGGTGGAGCTTGTCAGATAGTCAGAGTCACTATGGAGGGTGAAAGAGTGGTTCATGGTGACCGGTGACATTGATCAAATCAAAAGCACACCGCACGCGAGGAAGACCGTGGCCACTGTTCAAACATACAAAAATAACCTACCTTCCAATTTCATTGCCGTTGAGCAAAGACAGCTCTGTCGCATTAGTGTACTCCTTCACGTACACAAACGGCCTGTTGGTAGGAGTTGGCCGTTCGGAGAGAGTGCGGCGAGAGGGAAAGCATTAGCGGGCAAACGCCATTAATCAAAGTGAAATGTCACACGCGACACCGGATAATTCATTTTGTTGTCGGACAGTTTTGGGTCTGAAATTGGCTTACTTTTTGGGCTCGGGGGTCTCCGTGCGCTGGCTGTCCTCCCGAGTCACGCTGCTGGAGTACGTCTCGGAGCTGTGGGTGACAGCGCCGCGCGTTAGCCTCGGTGTTACGGCGCCTCGTTGTCGGCCCGTCTTAACGACTGACAAAAGTGTTGAGGGGTAACCCCGGCGAATGAGGACATTTACATCTGGCTGGCGTAGATTAGCAGATAATCATGTTTTTCCTCATCACTTTCTTAATAGCGTGCTCCCTCCTAACAGCCTGCGGTTTGACACGGAGAGGAGGACCACTCTTCGCACACACCATTAGTTTAACATCTGGGGAGGCTGGGCCGGGTGATCAGAGCGGAAGGGGGGGGGGGGGGGGACTGGGTCTAAATGAACATGGAAAGTTTGTCCTCAAAGTCCGTGGTGTGACCTCGCGTAAAAACACCTGCAGGTCACCTTAGATCCACACACACCAGCGCGGTACTTAAGAGGCTGCAGTGGCCTTCACAAAGGGCCAATCTAGTGCTATGTCAGACAGCTTTATTACAACTCCAGGGGGGGATAGCAGACTAGCAGGTGACAGAGTGAGACTAGATATATACAGTATTTATACACACACACGTACACGTACACATGCGCCATGCTGTAAGTTCACTAATGACGCGCCTCATAAAATAAGCTCCAACATCTATTAAACTCATGTTGCAGCAATGAGGACATGACTCACCCATGCATCACGGCGTGGCAATGCACTACCCTAACATACTTCAAATCTCACAGCATATAAATGACAAATCCCACGTCTCCACCTCACCAAACAGATGCGGCTTATCACTCATAAAGCGCAGGGGCCTGACAAAGCCCCATCACAGCGTGAACATGCTCTGGAATAATGTCTCTGTGGGCGTGTGTTTCACTGGCTTTTATAGATCACAGGAAGCAACAAAAAAAAAAAAAACTCACCGATCCAAAGCTGGCTCTCGGTCACTGTATGTTTCCCTAGAAAGTAAAAACCAGATTTATTTATCCTCTGCAGTGCAGGGAGGAGGCGATTGGATCTCTCTCTCTAAATCTCTCTCAGAGCCTCTCTAAGGCGCCTGTCACGGAGTGCTCCCTCACCTGACGGTGGTGATGGTGGTGACGGTCTCAGTCTCCGTCCCCCCGGGGCTGCAAAACAAAAAGGAACGGCTCAGGGCCCGTGCCTCGCGTCTGGCGGTACAGGGCCCTCCTCGCTCTCTCACTGTACATGGCGGCGGCTCAGAGGACGGCGACGGCTCCGAGACGGGAGCCCGGGCGCGCGTGCGGATTCGGGTTTGTTTTTGCCGATTTGCGTTGACGTTTGGCGACACTGTGGACGTCGGCGACGGCACGCTGACGGCCCGGCACGCCGGCGGAGGGATTACCGTGCTCGGCGCCGCGTTGTCGTGCCACACACGGTGACCGCGGCGTGACCTCTCGAGGCGGTTTCACGTTTCACAAGATGCCGCTCGTCAACACCGCGCTGGCTCGTCGACATCTTGACGTCGGTCAACGTGAAGCCGTCTCGAGTTTCCCTCCCCCCCCCGTGCCGTTCCTCCGTAGCGTTTTCTGCAACTAAGCGACCGGCAGCAATGTATATCACGCTTCCTATGCACGGCGGCATGCGCACCGGCCTGGTGACGCGGGCCGTGAATGGCCAGGTTTGGAGTTCGAGTGTGAGTGTGGAGGTGGCCTGCGGTAACAGTCTGGTGTTTGCTCATATACGTGGACAATACCTCAGTTCTTCCTCCTCTTCCTCCTCCTCCTCCTCCTCCTCCTCAGCGGTGAGGACGGTAGGTGATGTCCATTTGTCCCATGGGGAGTCGTTCTCGAGGGACCTTTAACACAATCACACAGTTTATGGGTTATTGTGCCCTGACAGCACAAAAAAACACACTCAATGTAATCAGCTAGCCTAAAGGAGTAATGCATGCATTCTATGTATGTGTGGGTGTGTGGGTGTGTGTGTGTGTGTGTATGTGTTTGTGACCTATTTTCAAGAACACTAGACCGACTAGAGCACACAATATCTTCTGGCCCAGTGAGCTGAGTGGTCAAATTGCAAAAAAAAAAAAAACGAAGCCTGATTTCTTCACTGTAGTCATGAAAATGGAAGCGGGCTGGAGGGCAAGAGGGGGGCCTGTGAATAAATGGAGCAGATACTGTGCACGAGAGAGGGCTCTCAACAAAGACGACTTACTTCCTTTCAAACGTGACCAGTGTCTGTTGATCTTCTCCCCGGCTCGCAGGCACATCCCCTTGTCTGTGAGGAACGGGGAGAGAGAGAGAGAGAGAGAGAGAGAGAGAGAGAGAGAGAGAGAGAGAGAGAGAGAGAGAGAGAGAGAGAG
>JAOPUH010000002.1:9958227-9969600 GCA_027123175.1 Urophycis cirrata
TACATACATCATTCCTCACAAGAAACATTAACAATAAAGAAAATACAAATAAAAGTAAAAGATAGTAAAAGATTATTGAACAAACAAAAACACTGCAGGGAAATGCCACTTTCTGCAGGAGTTGAAAAGACATGGACACATTTAGAAACACATTCCCTGAATCGCTTTTGAGGTCGAGACTATTTCAAGTAAAGGCAATTGAAATCCAACATACAACATTAAAAAGTAACTTTTAGAAAAGGCTTCACTGTAGGAAACGTTCCGCAATCACAGCTCACAACTCATCGATCAAGGAATCACAATATGAGGGAATTCATCTTAGAAATGGTTGCCAGCGGTTCCAAACCCAAGATTTTCAGGCATAAAAACCGTTTTCAGTGTGGCAAGTGTTGCATGCCAATCCGAGCGACTCCCCCTAAACCAGTTTGGCCGTTGCTCTTCAGCTTTGACCGAGTTTAGTTTTCGTGGCAAAGTCTGCACTCAGCTTTCTCATCACATCTGCATGGCTTTTCCCCACCAGCTCCTGCCGTACATTTCCGTAGTTCTCCTTGACAAAGTTGGCAAACGGAGTTGGGGCGCGTGTGCTGGCCGGGGTGAGCAGCACCAGGGATCCAGTGCAGAGGGCGCACACAAACTTCTGTGTGTCCAGAGACTTGGAGTGACGACCGATTCTGTGTGGAAGACAGAGACACGACAGGCAACGTTAACAGACACCTCTGAGCGGACAAACCCTAAAATGGCGTATGCGTCGGTTGCGTGTGCGCGTTGGCTGCCACGTACGTGTTCTTGCAGCGCGTGCACTGGTACTGGAATTTGTACTTGATGTCGTAGCTGTGGCACCGCGTCACCATGGGCAACTCGGGGTGTGCCAGTGTGGCCTTGCGGGCATAAAGCTTCCAGAAGTTTCCGTGGCCGTCCCGCACCCCGTTGATCAACCAGGTGGCCGCGTGACACATCTCGTGGACCAGCGTGTCCCTCAGGCGATCTAGGAGGGTTCAGAGGACGACGTTGTGGAAATACATTCCCAGCGAAACTCACAGGGATCGCATTTGCACTAGTCCCAATGCAAGATGCCCAAGATGTAACAGGCAAGTCATTTAGCTACACCAGCTGTATCAGCTTAGGTAGATGCACACCAAAATGATCATTACGCGAATGATGCAACAATTGATGAACCACGTGGGTGCACGCAGTTACCTGGAGAGTCACAGACTTTCTCTGAGAGCTCGATGCGTGTGTAGCGTTTTCCTCCCGCCCTCTCCTGCCCAGAGACGCAGTAGCCGGCAGTCTTCCTCATCTTCTTATTCCAGGTCACGGACATGTCAGTGGGGAGCTGCAAGGCAACAGGAAACAGGCCGATTCCGCTTCAGAAAACTACCAAAACAACATGTGTGAAGCCAAACATTGACAATGAAGTCTCATTGGGACGCATTGTGTGTACCTTGCCGTCAAACACGCTGGTGTTGTACAGCTGGTAGAGCTTCCTGGTGAGGCTTTCCTTCGTCTGTTTGAAATTGCGCTCATAGCTGGACCCGGGTACGGAGAGCGACTGCAAGAAGCAGCCCGGGGTTTTACACGTTGGCACCCTGAGGGAGTCGGAGCAAAAATGTGACTCCACGCCAATAACAACAATCACCTCCGGCATTTCAACCGGGTTGTCAAGCATGTTGTGTACTCTTTCTGAGATGTGAATATGCTGTGATCACAGCAAACGGAAAACAAAGAAGAGCATTTGTACGTAGAAGGCGTACCTGCTTTGCGGGGCCGGCCTGGGCTCCGTCTGGCTGACGGTGGGTTTGGGCATCGTAGACCTTCCAGGAGTCCTGAAATCAACGGGGGTGTGCTCTGCTGACTTAGAGCCCGGTGCTTTGGGAGCCTTCACTGAAGATACTGGCACAGAGGGCTTCCAACGGTTATCTAAATTCAAAATGTACAACCACAAGTTACACCGTAGTATTTTTTTTTTACAGAGGAAAAAGAACGACAACACAATTGAGGCTGCTGGGGCCGTGTTGGCCGTGTACCTGCGTTGTGGATTGCGGGCGAATTACCGCCAACCACGTTCTTCTTCTTCAGCCTCTCCAGCAGCGAGGCAAACTCCTCGTCAGAGCTGCTCGAGTTGTCAACGCGGGTGGGGGCCGAGTGGACCCGGGTGGGAGGGGCCGGGGGGACGGCCAGCCGCGAGGTGGGCCGCTGAGCGGGCACTTGGACAGGGGGGAGGCGAGGTGGAGGCAAAGGGAGGGGAGACTGAAACACCGGGGGAGAATCTTCGTCGTCGTGGTGGCGGGCCGGCGCGCCAGAGGGCGTGCGAGTCTTTGCGGGCGCCTGCGGCTTCTGGTGGCGCGTCCGCCAGGTGCTCTTGACCACGATTCCGTGGTCGTCGTCGTCGTCGCTGTCGCTGAGGAAGACGGGCAAGTCGCATTGCGCCAGCGGCGTCCTTACAGACGCGAGGGAGACCGGCGTCCGGCCGCTCTTCGACACTGAAATAACACCAGGACATGAATTGCGATGAGGACGGGCGTCAATGTCTCTTCTTGTCTCTAGATGAGTGTTGCGTGCCACGGATTCAGGTAGAACCGTGGATACCTCTCGATGGTTTCTTCTGGACAAAGTCATCGTCGGATGAGAAGTCATCCACAATGAAGTGCTCCATACTAAGTGAAAAGAAAAAAAGGTGATTATAAGAGAACAGCAGCTACACTGCTTGGGAAACATTAAGCAGTTAAATACCCACCTGTCCTCGCCATTGACTACTGGCGTCCTCTGTGGCTGGGGCTTTGGCGTTTTCATAAGGTTCAGAACTTTGGTGGGAAATAACAAAATATTAAATCCAGGACTCCCCACCACAACTAACTAATTTGACAAAACCCAGCACTCTACTCACAGCTCTCAAAGCAGTCATCACTGTCTGAGCTCAGCATCACAAGTGAACTGAAAACACACACACACCTATTAACAACCTGTTGTATCATAGCTGATCTACAACATGAATGATATGAATGAAGAATACAAGGCACTTAGAATCAAGTGCATGGCGCGTGCACACCTATTTTTCTTTGCCGAGCAATGTTTCTGCAAGGGGGCTTTGCCTTTGGGGGTAGCCCTCTCCACAAGATCTGAAAAAAGCAGGCATGCCGTGTTATGCACACGTAGGAGAGTGCTCTTCTCAGCAGTGAGGAGTAGTCTACCGTGCCTTGATCACTCACACTGGTCGAAGCCATCATCGCTGGACTCGGACTGAGATCTGTGTCTGTAGCCATTGAACACGGGGGTTCGGTTCTCCTTCTGCGGGTCAGCGTCGGTTTCTGAATAGGGACGCCGGTCCGCTCCTCGCAACATGCCGTGTGTCTTGGAAGTCATTGTCGCCACTCGGTGTGCAGAGAATACGCTTGCTGTGTGATGATGGCCAGGGTTATATAAACACACAGGTTCAATCTTCACTTTATAACGTGTGTACACATGGCGACGTAAAGCCCATCTCAGACGAATTAACCGTTAAATGTAAAGATTTAGCTTACGTCTTGATTTACCTCTGGGGGGTTGTGCGTGGATAGACTAACGTAAAGGTTATAAGAGAAATAAGTAATTTAGAAACGAATCGTTTATCAATTAAATGTACCGAGCAGTGAATCACATTCAAATAACTTGCGCTCAGTTAAAGCGGAAGTTGTCATCTTCATTTAATCAAAGAAGCCCCTCCTCTTCCTTTGGGCCGCTAATAACTACAGTGTGTTTGGTAATCAACGGCAAGGGACAAATAATCGAATAGTCAAAAAATAGAAAATAATTTCAATTAAAAAAATAAATCCAGATGATTTAAACCGGCGACCGTATGTACATCCCTCTACATCCATGGCTAACATAATTATTGTGCATATGAAATATGCACAATCTAGATATCGTTTTTCGTCATATTATTCTTCTTCGCACCAAATTTCTGCAATTAATTGAGGCTGAACGACTGAACCTTGAGATTGCATTTAAACTGTATTACAGACCTGGGACGAAACATGTCCGTGACATGAATCACTTTGAAAAAAAAAAAATATATATATATATATCTTAAAATGTGCATAATATATTAAAAAAGCCTTACCAAAATCATAAACAGGACGAGGGTAGCACAACAAAGTTAAATAATTGAAAAATGATATGATATGTAAATGATATGATATGTGACCAGTGCCTACAAAAACCCATGTCCGAACGCAGGTCTCATTACACTCCAATGCTTTAAAAAGTCCAAAAAGTAATATAAAATGGATCGTCAATATAATGTGTAAATTAAGTTGTATTTATTTCACAAACATAATAATTATAATTTTTAAATGTGTTTAATGTACTTTCTGGTCAATTGAATATGTGTCCAGAGTTTTTGTCAACACCATCAGACTTTTTTAAATTGGGGGAAAAAAAAAAAAAATTAGGGCAGCTATAAGTCAAATGACCCCTTTCCTTCCTACTTGGTCTTCCTGGTGACATGAGAAAATTTGAATTTGAAAATATGCTCATGTCACAACCATAGCATATCAATGCCAAAATGAGTCATTTGAGTAAGATTTTCTGCAATCTAGCGTTTATCCATATAGATTGGCTGGACCATGATCAACACATGATAAGAAAGATGGCTCCTGTGATAATCTTGTGTGATATAAGGAGAAATGTGCTTTTTTGTCAACACCATCAGAATTTGTGTCTGATGGTGTTGACGCTTTCTCTGACAGTGTTGACTAATTGTAATGTTGTTTATGCAAATAATGTAATTTCCCTATGCATTTTATTGCTATTCAGTTTCATGTGTTAAACAAGTTGTGATATACAGTGAACTTGAATATGTTAAAGAATCTGCCTCTCAACCTGCATATGTAATGACGCGTTGCATGCTTATCCATAATAAAACCGTGATTGCAGAATGGTATGCATTTCAGGCTAGAATGGCTAGACAGAAGTTGTCTGTGGACGAGCGAAGGAGAAGGAACAGAGAGTATCAAAAGAAGGACAGAAAAAATGAATATCCAGCCTGAGCTGAAGCTGAGTTCCTAACAAAAGAGAGGGAAAGATGGAGAAACAGGATGAACAAGGGAAAAGTTCAAAAGATCAACAATTTGGAAGCGAGAGAAAAGAGGCGTAAGAGAAAGTATTGGAAACAGGCACAGAAAAAATCAAGAGGACGAAAGAAAAGAGCAGAGGATGGCCAGCAAGGATTAGATACTCCACCACAGGGTGTTAAGTCCTTTAGCCTTAAGGAGGACAGGAGCAACAGACCGCTGCATGCTGGTTTGAGAGAGAGAGAGAGAGAGAGAGAGAGAAAGAGAGAGAGTTAAAACTAGAAAAGACTTTCCAGAGAGAACAGAGCATTGAAAGACAAACTTGATAAAATTGGCAAAAAAAAGTGACAAGCTGAGAAAACGGATTAAATGCAGAGAGCACGCTCAGGAAGGTACAACTAATAGATAGAATTAGGCCTACTCTTTACTCAATTACTCATACTCAATGAAAACTTGCCTTAGCCCACCCCATAGTTTTGTCCTCAAATCTAATATTGTACTGACTGTTAAACAATATACAATGTGTTGGATTGATAGATAAATAGATAGATTTACCCCCCACCAGAATAAATCTAGGATCTCCACCAGGTCACCCTTAAATGCAGCAGAATGCAGGAAGTCACATCTACGATATTCAAAATAACCAATAATAATAATAAATCTGATTTGTTTAGCACTTAATATGGTACTCTAAGACGCTTTACATATTTGCCCTATCAAACTAAACAATATAACTTTATTAAGACTGGGGAAAGCTAGTGTAAAAAGGTGTGTTTTTACAATGATGTGATATGTTTATACATGGTGATAGTTTAGTTAATGTTTGGTGTATGACAAGTTACCTTTTCTGTATCATTGTCAAACATTTGAGGAAGCCCCCACTCTGACGCCATCTAGTGGTCACTAATGCTTGGGTGAAGTTGGCGACCCAAGTGCTTATTAAGAGTGAATTAAGAGTTACCATTTGCCAATCAGAGAAGGACGACTAAGGTCAGTGTTGATCCTGATATGCTTCAATTCCAGGTGTCCTCAAACATGCAAACAAAGAACCAATAACGAACACACTGTATGAACTGAAGACCACGTGCGTCCTGTTTGGGGGGTTTTAGTCTCTTTTTCGTCATACTGTGTGCCTGTCTTGAAATGACAACTGGATGGCATAGCTCAGTGGGTAGAGGGTGGGTTCCACAGCCGGGGGGGTTGGCTGTTCGATCCCCATCTCAACTTAATTTATCTCAATGATTTACGGGCCTTCGTATGCCGAAGTGAAGCCTCGAGTGGAACTACATTTTCTAGTTATCAGCATTATTGTTGTCAAGATTACTAGTATGTCCATTGCGGCTCCTGTTCTAGATGTTTAAACTGACTTACATGTAGATTGAAGACCATGGATGTATTATCATTCATTGAAGACTCCATCGAGTGCATTGTGATTCTGCAAAGTTTGCTGTAATTACGCAGATAAATATAAACAAAATAAATTGAACTTTTCTGCAGTGTCTGACATGGGCGCGGTACATGATCAGGGTTTATTTAACCCTTGTAGAATACGTCATAAAATTCCCTTCTGGTCAAGGCATACATGATATTCAAGTAATGGCCGATTTGTGTTTTGAATTGAGTGAGTCCACGAGAACATTGTTTTTTTTTACACAAGTATTTAATATAACGTTATATATGCATTGTTTAACAAGAGTAATAGGGCAAAATAAACTATTTCTCGGGTTTGACTTTTTATTTTTTAGCCTTGTAGGATCACTGAGAGCATACCATAACAGACCATACAAAACAAAACTTAAAAATACTTACCTAGGTTGTTCCCATTTCAATAGAAAGAAAAACAGGTGAATAAAAGAAACACAGGCCCATTCCAATGAACACCACAAGAAACTCCTTTCACCCAGCTTTGTCCAATTGTCTTTGCAAGCATAGTGTGACATCAATGCAGACAACTGATACAAGTGTAAATTTCCACCAAAAAAATAAATCTTGAAAAAAAAGGCGTGTTGTTGTGAAGGGCAAGACCCTCTTTCTCAAAACTTGCACATCGACTTTGCATTTAAGGTGGCTTAAAACAATTAAAAAGCAGTTGCAAACCATGTACATTTTAGGGATTTCGGGTAAAGCCGATTAAACTTTAGTCAAGGGTTACAACTTTTATTGTGCAACATTGTCCTATCAACCACCAAAACACAATTAAAAGTAGGTCAACATCACAACGTTGGGGGGCCGGTCCTCTGCCCCGTTAGGCCAGCAGTTAAGTCCACTCACGCAGAGACAGGATAAAAGGAACATCCGCCGATAGATTCCAAGCGCTGGGAAAGGGTAGGGAGTGCCGGCATTCCATTGTTAACACACACACACCAAGGACGATTCCGTGATTATATTTTAGGACAAGAGTCTCAGAAGAGTTGACAGGCTCAGGGTCTCAATCTGGCTCAGTAAACGAATGTGTGAGGCAATGACACACAATGACACCCGTCGGTTCCTCAAAAAGTAAAAGTCATTTTAACAGGTGTGTGTGGTGTGGGGGGGGGGGGATCACAAACATTCAGGGGGTAGGCAATGGAGTGAAACCATGTTAGATCAGAGATGAGGTGGGCCAAGAATGTATGTTGGGGGGGGGGTTCAAGCACTCTCGCTGCTCTCTATCTGGGGGAGGTTGATAAGGTGATCTGGCTTTTTCCCACACGAATGGTGCTCCCACATCTGCAGGTAGAGCTTCTCAAGGTCTGTGGTGTACTGCTTTGTGTTGAACAGGGGGCTGCAGATCCGCTGCTTCCACACGCGCGCCCGGATCATCTTCAGGCTGCAGGGGACAGGGCACGGTTCAGTCCAATGCTAATGCTTTCAAGATGGTCGCCGCTGACATTTTTAAAAACTGCTAGTTGGCAACAATTACAAAACAAAAACAAACAAAAACATAAAAATAATCCAATAATAATCCAATGTGATTATCCAAGCCGAGATGGCCGTTTAATCACCCAAAACTCTTGGGGGATGAGACAACCATCTCAGCTTGAATAATCACCAAACGTGAACGAGCTCGCCCTTACTATTCCATGTCCGATCCCAGTTTCACGGCGACATCCTCGTACTCCTGGCGACTGGGAGCGATGAGCTCGGGACAGCCCAGACACTTGAGCTGGGAGGCGGCGACACGAGATGCCAGGGTCTCTCCTACACCGAGGACAAGGACAACAACAACAACAACACATCATCAGCTGGTCAACACGGCTCCTGCTATCCAAGGAGCTTTCCTGCTTTCAATTGACATCCGTCCGGGGGTGGGGTCCCTTACCCGGCATGGTGACCATGGGGGTCCCGGCCCACAGGACGTCCATGCCCGTGGTGTGTCCGTTGCACAGCGGCGTGTCCAGGCACACGTCGGCCAGCTGGCCCCGCCGGACGTGCTCCTCCTTGGGGGCCACCGGGGAGAAGATGATGCGGGAGGCGGGCAGGCCCATGTTCAGGGCGTACTGCTGGATGTTGGGCTCGCCCACCGCCGGGAAGCGGAGCAGCCACAGCACACTGTTGGGCACCCGCTTCAAGATCTGAGACAAAGAGAACAATGTCGTATGACTTTAAGGGCAACAATATCCAGTCAACCATCCCCAGCCTATTGGGAGTGAAGATGGCACCGGGCGCGTCGCGGTCCTTACGTTGGCCCACATCTGCAGGGTAGGGGGGTCGATTTTGTAGAGCTGGTTGAAGTTGCAGTAGACGATGGAGTCCTCGGGGAGGCCGTACTGGGAGCGGGTGGTCACCACGATGGTGCGGGGAACCTCCTCTCCGGTGGCTGCTTTGTTGTTGATCTAAAAGGTGACGGGTCACATGGTGCCTTAGGAACACACGTTCTCAGCCACTGATTGTGGGTGACTGGTATTTTCTCGGGGTGCAACGGTTCAGACAAAGCTTGGTTTGTTTTTGGTCATGGCCCTGAACCGTTTCACATTTCGGCACCATTTGCAGTTTCGGCTGCATTAGTATGAGCGCCCTGCTATTTTGCCCAGGAAAGACACAGTCCAGCAACCAAGTAAAGGCGACAGTCCAGTAACCAAGTAAAGGTGACAGCACCACCACCAACTTTCCCACTAGATTTTACTTGTGGTCCTTTCTGATCAACACCTCATACCTGATTGGCCAACGTTCCAGACTTTACATGGCAGTTGGCAGAAAATATCTGGAAAAGCAGCATAGTACATTTAAGCTGCTCTTGGCCGTGTCTATGAATTTCTGTCTGTTTCTTTCCGTTCTAGAGCCATTTTAGCAGTAAGTTAGTTATTTGGGTGATAAAATCCTGGATAAAATAAAAGTAAGCGGGGGGAACAAAATGTCAATACCAATGCATTGCGTTTCTCTGCAGGTCTTGCCTACCTGTGTGGTGGCCAGGCCATTGCTGACAGTGTAGCCGTTGATGGTGACCTGGATCTGGCCCTGGTTGATCATGTTGATGATGGCCTCGGCTGCCGTGTTCATGGGGATGACCGGCATGGACAGAGCGCCGTTGGAGTCCGCAACAGCCTCCTGGTTGATATCACACTTCATCTGCCAAAAGCAAGTTGGACAGGATGAAATTGCGTGTGTTCGTACGGCGGAAGGTTAGGTGGTGTAATGAAGCTGTTGGCTCATTGACGTGCACTCACCTTCACTACCTTGACGTCCGGCAGACTGTCCAAGAAGGCCTTCAGATCAATACCATTGAGCACAATGCGGTTGTCAAAGATGTGTCCGTTAGACTTGAAGTCAATCACTGCCTTTTTCTGTTAAACAGAAACAATGGTTAGTATCGATCCACAGAAAAAAAAGAAAAATACAAACACTGCCCGCAACCAATAATGACGCCATTTTAAATGTAAACTAAACGGTTCAGACGACGCACCTTGAGGTGGGGGAACATGTTGGCGTGGTCGCCGATGAAGAACGTGTGGGGCATGTAGGCCAGCTTCTCAGAGTACTGCTCGGCTACTTCCACAGGGGACGTCTCCTTGTCGGTGATGATGTAGTCCATGAAGGGAGCCCCGCTGGTGCCTGGGTACCCCAGCCACATGGTCTGATGATGGGAAGGGAGGGGGCAAAGGGAGGGTTTAAAGTCACAACATCCACATCACAATGCACCAGCAGTGGGTTTCGTGAGTTGGTCGCTTTCTACATATTACTGAGAAGGCGAGGCGTCCGTCTGACCTGGATGGGAGCGGGGCGCAGGGCAAACAGCTCGTTGCGGGCTCCCTTGGTGTATCCGTTCATGTTGACCAGGATGTGAATGCCGTCTTGGTGGATGCGGTCGGCTGCCTTTCCGTTGCAAGGGATCTGATCGAAGGAAAGGCCGGATGAGCATGAGATGGCTACACCCAAAGGTGGAGATGAGACAAGGGTCCCGGAAGGATTATTCAAATGAGCCCACCTGTGAGAGGTCTGTGAAGTGGTTGGCTTCCGCTATTACTTTGACACGGAAGTTGGTGCTGTCATCTGGACTGAGGGCGTAGCAGAACACCTGAAGATGGGCAAAAAAGAAACCAAGTTCAATAAAGAAACTCCAAAACACCCCCATCAACAGTCAATAGGCCACGTGTTCTTTCTAAAGTAGGTCTGAATTCATCCTGAAATCCAAAAAGGCCTTCACCTCAAACTTGTCAGAGATATGCATGCCAGGGATGGACTGCATCAGGTGGGATGTGGGGTGGTTGCCGAAGTCGGAGCTGACATAACCAATGCGCAGACGACCGCCACTGGCCTTCAGGTCCTTGGGATGCTCAAAGGCGGGCTTGTGAAGAGCATTGATCTGTGGAAGGAAAGCCCGGTGTTAGCGTCCACGGCTGCGGCAGGAGAGGCGTTCCTAAGCAGTGAGCGCAGCAGTATCCTGACTGTCTATCAGCACTAAACAGTGGAATACAGCCGTCACAAATCCAAGTCAACAAGCATCCCAACACACAATACCCCGTGCATGCACCCCGTTTACCCAATGTGCTTTCAAAAATACACGATTGTCCTTTCCGTAAAAACACAGCACACCAGTCTAAATAACGCACTACCCTACTCTTACCTAGCACATGACCCCCGCAGACAGCCCCAGCCATTACCAGTAACCTTGCAAGCCAACTGAGTAGGATATAAAATGTACTTGCTTTTATCAGGGCGTGTACCTTGTCCAAACAAAGGTTGCCGTGGCGCTCGGCTATGGCCTTGCGGAAGCCGTGGGAGAGTGGGTACAGCATGCTGTGGTGGGGGTGCACCGACGGCAGGCGGTTCTTGTCCAGCTGGTCGGCCACGATGCTCACCAGCTTCTTCATGCGCTCGTCGTAGTCTGTCCAGTCACAGACGATCT
>JAOPUH010000002.1:10055588-10065756 GCA_027123175.1 Urophycis cirrata
CTTAGATAAAAAAACAAGATACTGCAACCCATCTGCAAATTATGCAATACAGACGCCCAAAAGCAATGTTTGCAGTGGAATGTTTCAATAAGGATCACGCAATAAGCAAGCCTCCTGGGTTTCCTTCACTATTTTTATTATTACACATTACTTTTGTGAATCCAGGCTGAGGTCTAGTAGGCTGTAGACCTACTTCTGCGAGAAGATACAACACCACGCAGATTGGGGATAAGATTTCCTTAAGGGTCATAACATGTAAAGAAGAGTATTGCATACACCAACAAGTAAAGTAAAGTAAGATGTCAAAAGCTTCATGTTCATGATACACAAAGAAATAAATAATTAAGTCATAATTAGACGAATGGTAGATAGATGGCGAAAGGAAGTAGCCACGTCCTACAGCGTAGGCTGCATTGTAATGCAGTCCATGGGAACATTATTTGGTCCTACTCGCCTTCACGCCCCAAAAAACGACAATTAATCTAGCAGACGTTTAACCACAGATGCAATGCTGTGTGGGTAAGGAGTACACGACCATACGAGAAAACGCAAAATTATGGGTGTTACATTGTCACAAAAAATTATACTCATAAACTACTTGAACAATACATCCTTCCTAACTGGACGCTATTCGAGTGCGTTATTTACCCCCAACTAAATGAATAATTGTGTAACTGTCAGGGATACAGCTATACGGGGATTTTACCTGATGCAGAGAAGTTTGGTGAAGATCTTGTTCAAAGTAGTGCGTTTAGATGATCCCATCCAAGCAAGGCGTATAAATACAGACAGCGCGCCCTTCGACGCGCCCACATAGAGCAGTCGGCGAGCTCCCATTGGCAGTCCATTTATAGGTCGAATATCATTGGATAAATGACTGGGAAAAGAAAACGTAACGGGCCCTCCGACGAGGACATTTAACATTCCACTAGGCCTATTTAACTTAAACTATCCACTTTTTCCTGAAATGTGTAGCCTACATAAAATACACATGTTAATGACGTTAAGAGAACAAAGCATTATCTATTGGGCTTGACGAGTCTCCGTGAGTGCTGCGAAGAGGGAGTGATGCACATTAAGGGCAGCTGAGTCGATCTAGTGGCCTACAATGATATTACACCCACGCCGTGAAAACATTGAGATGTGCCCCCCCGTGGCACTATTCCGCCTAAAACATGAAATATGCTAATTCAATGATCCTCATGATAAAATGAAACCCCCAAACTCGATCCTCTTTTTATTCAGTAATTTAATGTATATATGGCATTTGCAATACACGCATGAAATTACTTTGAAATACAGCATACAAGATATATTTGGTTAAAATACAAGATAGTTTACATGTGTAGCACCTACATAAAACACATTAGGTTATTTCTTACCTTCTTACTTACTCTTCTTATCGTTTCTTACTTACATATAGTGCGGTATCCTATATATGTATATAATATAGCCTATGTAAACATACAGTGGTGCAGTCAAAACATTTCATAATGACTGAATCAGACACCTTGTATAGGCCTATATTATTATCCTTAGTATGGCTTTAGAATTAAAGCACGGGGGAGCTGCAAGACCAACAACCACTATTAAGGCACCGTCTTCACTTCATCGAAAACTGGTCGTCACAATGACAATGATTCGCTTTGATGCCCGATTAAATACATATAATCAACATTTCCTTCACAGTATTATTGGTATATTGATAAATAAAACAGTTGTTGGCTACAGTGATGCAAACAGTGGACATGGACATTCATAGCAAAGCACCGAGACTTTCCCTGAGTATTAGTGTATTTCTTGAACTCACGACGCACGCTTCTGCTGCTGGTCGTAGATGGCGGTGGTGATTCCCCAGGTGATGCACGACCGCAGGATCACCAGAGAACCTCCTCGGTACAGCAGCGCCACGCTTCGGTGGCGGGACGTCCAAAGCTTCCTCCAACACGCCCTGACTGATCCATCCTCCTGGCCGCCCGCACTGGCCTGCATATTGGCCACCAGCACAGACAGCGGGTACAGAGAGAAACTGATGGCCATTGAGATCAGCGTCCCGGACACGAAGGACGACGCCGTGGGAGAGAGCCCCTGTCCCTCCCCCAGAGCGCGCAGTGGCCCCTTTAGTCCGAAGTAGAGGCAGCTGCCCAGGGAGTTCCTAGCCACGATGGGCAGCAGGGCTCTGTAGTAGCCCAAGGCCAGCCTCTCTGAGCAAAGCCGCTCCAGAACGCTCCGCAGCGTGGGTAGATTGCGGTCGTTGTGACCGTTTTGCAACACATTTTGAACACGCTCGAACGGGGTGAACACTAGGGCCTCCACCAGACCTGCAGCAAGCCCTGCGATGGCCGGGAGGGCAGACACAGGAACGACGTTGGCGGAGGACGAGGAGGAGAAGTGACGGAGCAGGGTATCCTGGAGGCCAAACAACAACGTGCCGTTCAGGGTTCGCATGAGCAAAGGGGGTGTCACCCCCCTGTAGAGCTTCAATGCGCCTTCCCTTTTCAACTGTGCCACTGCCTGGAAAACGGAGGTGTTGTGGAGCTGTTGGCGGAAAACGGTCTTGTAGAGAGGAAAGACAGCTATAGTAGGCAGGGTGGAGAGCAGGCTGGAGGTGCCTCCATGCCAGTAGCTTTGTAAACGAGATACTGGCTGTGGTTGGGTTTCCTGTTGTGTGTTATCTTGACCCAACCCCATGCTACAGAAGAAACCAATTCAATGTTCATTTGACAGGACAAAATCAATGTAGTAAATGACACAGTATTGTTAAAATTGAGTTAAAAAGTTAAATATAACAGCGAAATGACTTATTAAATTATTAAGGTCCAAGAGAACAGTACTAATACAATTTTAGGTTATAGCCCTAAGCTATAATGATTAAAGCAAAAAGGGAGGTTAGGCTAGCTTTCTCATATAGATTTGAGGCTACTTACTTTGCAGGTGCAGGCCAATCGGTTAAGAAACAACAAAATATCAAAAGCCCTAATCAGTCGTCCTCCTCAATTATCAGTTGTCTCTTGAAAATGCCTGCATCAGCATATATATTTAGCAATTGGCATTGCACTCACAGACAGGACAACAACAGACACGCCTTGTGTTCTTTAAAATAACAATTCAAGCTAAATATTCAAGACCACCCTTAATACTAGCTAATGCAAAGCAAGATTGCAGGATGTGCATCCACCACAACCTAAACGACGTCCTTTGACGACTCGGAGGAGGCATGGTGGAACGAGCTGTCTTGCAACCACGATTGGCTGAAGGGCTGTTGCAGAATCGACCATTGGTGCCCATCACCCATCAATCGACGACTTAACGGATTATAACCTTGCGAGGAGTTTGAGTAGCGACTATGCTATTTCCGTACGGAAAATGATATACGTAGGATTATTTGCATGCATCCTCGCGGGTGCACATGGCCCAAAAATATCTATTTATTTTCTGAATAACAATGACGTCAGTTCCGGTAGGACCCGCCTCGCCATCACCTCGTGCTGCTCACACACCTGTTGCACTGCTGCGAACTGATGTGATCTTCATGCCTCCGTGCTAATAACCTTCATATTGATAGTGTCAAGTGTTGCAAAAATCATGACAACTGTGATTCCACATTTGTGTCGGATGATCTTTATGTAGAACGCATTCTGATATGTAGTTGGCCATTTGGCTCAATCCAAGTTTGTTATGTTAGATTTGGCCTAACATAGTTTCTGAATACGCACATGACGAATGCCTGTTCACACACAAAATACACAGAAAATAAGGAAGCTCACAGAAAAAAAAATGAAGCTCCAGCCGGCAGAGATCCCCAGCCATAAGCCAACTTCACACATGAACGATTTTCCGCCTTGAAGATCAATGGCAAACTACGTACCTTCAGCAGCACCACTCAACAAGTGCACCTTAAGTGTTCAACAGAACAGTGCTATTTTTTTAACTTTATTTCTGTAGAAGTCCCCAACAGAGCCTTTCTCAGTTAAATCCACTAATAAAGCAACAACATAAGTCCGATGAGGGGAGGACACATTTACCTTATGTCAAAATCTAAGTGTCAAAGCAGACAATATTTTATTCTTAATTTATTGCTACCTAAAATACAATGAACAGAAAACTCAGGAATGGGCATGTATTTAGCATTATTCATTGTCAAGTTTAATTAGTTGAAAGGTACATTTGAGGTAATAGAAACAAAAAAGGTTGTCCAACACAATGAGCCAAATCTACCAATGTCTAAATTTGGAGATGTATTTAGACCCTGGGGAAATACACAGGTTATTTGAACCTATCTTCTAACAGAGCTAGTGTGGGACTGCTGCATCTTGGATCATTCAAAGTGACTAAAATTCAATCATTAAAAAAAAAAAAAAAAAAAACCCTTTTTAAATGGCAATAAGATTTGATCATATTTTTGTTGTTTGACTCACCGGCCAAAGCTACATTTCCAAATTAAGCCATATAGGTTTCTTTCCCCCCAAAGGTTATCTGTATCTTAGCCTGATGGATAAAAGCATTACCACATGGTGAGACATTAATAGCAAATCCTATTTTCTTCTGAATGCTGAGGCACACTTGGTGAGTGGGGCTTCAGTTGGTACTGTAAACTAGAGTTCATTTACACATTCACTTCAACAACAAGCCAACGGTTGTCTTCAAAATAACAACAAAAAATGCAGACACCTCCCACTGCAATGTGAGGTCTAAACTCTGGCCATTGACCTGTTGGTCTACTTCAGTCGTTCGTTCTTTGTAACATTTCCACAACATTGTAACAGTTTTATACTGGCCAGAAGCCATTTGTTGACAACTGGTACCAACTAGGGGTTTGCATTAGAGCCCGACCAATACTGGACTTTAGGGGCCGATTCCGATATGATTAAAGTTACCTATATCGATCCATCAGCCGATGGATCGTCAAAATATAGATTTATCGGCCATTATTTGATATATACACTGCGGTATCCTGGGTGGAGCAGCTCCTTGGGATTTGCTGTGGGCCCCAGTAACATCACTTTAAAAATCATGAGCTTAAGGAACCAATCAACTGTATGGGCTGGAGCTACCAACCATCACACGGATGGGCCTAACAGTGCTGATGACGCAGAACTGTTAGTGTTGGGAGTGTTTACGTGGACGCACTCAGTAAAACCAATTAAAAGGTTCAAACAGCACAGTGGAGGATTTATAAAGAGGTAATTACATTTAGAAATCCACACCACCTCTTAAGTTTTCATATCGGCGCATATTGGCAAACAAAAAGCAGATACGGATATATCTGTAATAGGCAAATATCGGTCGATAAAATCGGCCGACATACATCGGTCAGGCTCTAGTGTATATATATGTATATTTAAATTCAAAAGGGCCCTAGACTACTCCTAACAGGGCAATGTTTCCAGGTTACGGAACTATTAGAGAAAGAGGGAGAACATTCACAGTGGATCAAGACTTAATTCACCCATACCATCCGGCCAAAATCGATAGCTTGGAATCAATTGCTTTTTCTCATGCCCAAAGGCCCAGACATAAAGACTGGCTGCTCAAGAGGCCAACGGGGACTCTTGGTAACAGAGTCCATATTAGTAACAGACATAACTGCTCAAATATTGGTTTCATGGATTGTTAGCAGCGGAGCTTTGATAATGGTTGTTTTTGGCCGGGGGGAGATCGTCCCACTTCTCTTATGTTTGGTGCGACGGCTGACAGGACGGTGCAGAGGGGGTTATAAGGGGACATGGCTGAAAAGGTACGACACAGACTCCCCGTTGTGGGTCCTGCGGATGGCCTCAGCCAGGATCATGGAGATGTCGATCACCTAGGAGACCGAAGTAAACAGAGTTAGCGTCACCATGCACAAGCATGCGGCAGAATTAACTATTTGCATGCTATTGACTCAGTGGTATGAAGAGCTGCTACTTTATAGCGTGGTGTGTGGGTCCCACCTGTATCTTGGGGCAGTGCTTCATCTTCTCCTCCTGAGGGATGGTGTTGGTGACCACCACGGCTTCAAAGCAAGCGTTGTTGATACGCGAGATGGCCGGACCAGAGAAGATGCCGTGTGTGAGTATGGCATAAACCTTTGTGGCACCAGCAGAAATCAATCTGCAAAAAACAATGATGTTATAAAATACCATGAAAAAAAGACAATATAAGTCACTGTATAATGCAGTTTGAGGATTCAACAACAACGGATGGACTCCATAAAGCACTTCCCCCAGTGGACCACATAGTATTCAACTCATGGTAAACATAATAAATAGACGTATGGCTTTACTTGTCAGCAGCATGGCAGATTGTGCCACAGGTGTCGGCCATGTCATCTACGAGAATGGCGACCCGATCCTTCACGTCTCCAACGAGCACCATGCGGTCCACCTCGTTGGCCTTTTTCCTCTCCTTGTGGATGAGGGCAAAGTCCACATTCAACCGGTCTGCTATCGACGTGACCCTGGCCAGAGAAAGTAGGAAAACAGAAGTTTGCCACTGAATAAAATCAACACATCGTGTGCCCTACCAACTGTTTTTGCGCTGCGGTCCAGATAAGAAGCCGGGCGGTTCTGTATCAATAGCAAACTCCTTATCAGGGATAAGCTGGCGGCCCACCTTGTCTCAAGGACACAGAAGCAGCGACCGCGTCACCAAAGTGCTGAACGGGCCCAACATCAGGTAGAAGGCCTCAGCCTACCTCTTGGCTCCACCTGCGTCGGGTGACACGATGGTGCAGTTCTTCCACTCGCTGATGTTCTCCTTGATCCACTTGAGAACGGCTGGCTCAGCGTACAGGTTGTCCACGGGGATGTCGAAGAAGCCCTGGTTTCAGAACACAAGAGCGTCACCGTGGGTGACGGGAGTCACGGAAACCGGGGCACCGCGTCGGGTTGCGGGACGCGAGGAGGCACAGCTATGCTCAATGAATCGTCTACTAGCATTTATGTAAATGAAAGGGTGAGTAGCTTGAGAGCATATGAAAGGGTGAGGTCAGGTTTTGATGTTCAAATTTAACAAACCTGGGAAACTCATGACTCACCACAGACAAAGTAGAGGGTGGAGAGGAAATTGTGGTCAAATAAAACATTTGAATCATTGCTCATTGTTCAGAAATAAACTGTGAAATGATTTGTCATCATGAGGAGATATTGTTGTGTTTGAAACGGTTGCAGAGACATGGCAAAACAACATTTGTGATAGCCTAGGTTGGGGTATATTTACGTTGCTTTAAGGTTTTACAGCACTACATCTCAACGACAGTCCTCTCAATGTGGTGGTATATCACCAGCAAAAGAATCCCATAATGCATTCTGATATTCAAGCCCTATAATGTATTAAATAGTATTATAGTGTAAACAATGAAAGTAGATTGCAAGTAAAAGTGTGCCAATTCTGTGTTGGAGCTTTGCAGTTTGGATTTGTTTGGTGTTGAATGGTGCTCACCTAGTGCCACAAATCAGACTTTAGATTAGAAATGTCAAATCTGCAAATCCCGGCCAGCCCTAGTAAACTGTAAAAAAGGTGTCTGTAAAGCTTTCAAATGAACACCATGTAGACTGGCCACTGTAAAAAAAATACTTATTACAATCCCCTTCAGAAAGCTTCATCCACTCATACCAAAGTCGAGTTCCTCTTGGGCAGAAGGCATCTCCGTAACGAATCAGGGTACATACAGGGTGTGGACTGTGCCCTTCCAGTTTCTGGTTTTGCCGCCCAGGCTCTGTGCAGTCTCCCCCCACACGTTCGGCTATAACATAGTAGGACCGCGCAACCCGAGATTAGTGCTCACCTGTATCTGCGAGGCATGCAAATCCATGGTTATGATGTGGTCAGCCCCGGACACGGACAGCATATTGGCCACCAACTTTGCAGAGATGGGAGCACGGCTCTGCAATGACAGGGATAACTTCAGTCAGATGAAACAAAGCCATTCAATGACAAGCATAGCTTGTCGCTATACAAAGTCCTGCCATTTACATAAAAAAGAATGCAGCAGCTATTTTTACGTATAGGGCAGAATTAAACTCTATTCCTTCTTCTTTAAAATGTCAACAGATACCATCATAGACATCGTTTCATATTTGCATTAAAAAAAACACACACACAATGGCATGACAACAACGAAACTGCCGTAACAACATTTTAAATGGCAAATATGTTGTTGTACGTCTTGGCGCTTTCTGATTGCTCTTTGTAACTTGGCACTTAGTCAGAGATGTTGTATGCTAGCGATGGTTAAACTAGCAATTGGAATGCTTGAAACTTGTTCTGGTGACATTCTTACTGTACTAACAGCAATGAAATGTTTCACCTTCTGACAAATGTACTTATTATTGTAAGTAGCTTTGGATAAAAGCATCTGCTAAATGCCCTAAATGTAAATTTAAATGTACAAGGGGCAGAGCTAGGAAGAAGTATAAACATGTTGTAACCATCATATATTTACACATGTTTGTTTTAATATGCCCATGGATAAGTCTTAAAGAGATCCTGATAGCTTGGCTAACATAGCATGAAATTGACTATTAACCTTAACCCAAAGCATATGTAGGAAATCAATGCAGGGCAGATGGGTGCTAGTAGGGAGCTATTTATTGACAGGCCTGTGTTTATTGCCCTGTGGCATTTTACTTTGTTCAGTGATCATCTGGATATTTGCCAATTGGGCTGCCTGAGTTACACCAGAATGAATTTCAGACATCCCTGAATATGGATTCATATCAGGTAAACAGCACCAACAAACACTTGTCTCGACGTGCCAATGAGAACAAATGACCAGTTTGCATGCAAAAGATGGTTCAATGATAAATGAGTATGATGCGTGTGTTGGTGACACAGGCGATGTTCAATGGTGTGGCTGAATGGTGTGAAAGAAGTAACTAGACAGATATCCCTCACCCCCACCTTGTCCTTCTTGTCTTGCCGGGCGTACGGAAAACAGGGGATGACTGCCGTGACCCTGGAGGCTGAGGCAATCTTGCAGGCGTTAATCATTATGAGCAGCTCCATTAAATTGTCATTGATCTCCCCACATCCACTCTGGACGATGTACACATCCTCTCCACGCACACTCTCTCCTATCTCCACGCTGATGAGAGAGATAGAGCAGATGGGACAATCAATAGTGAACGCTTAGACACAGCTCTGCACCAAGAATACAACATTTAAATATAGAAACTGTTGGAGGCCGGAGAACAGCATGCGTTCAGTACCATGTGTGGACTACAAGCCCCAGAGGCATTTGCGCGGGCACAACGTGACCACGCGTTCTCAATGAAGATCAAGTCATCGCAACGTTAACCCACGTCTGTTGACTGGTCACCATTACAGCACATCTAATATGTGGCAGATATCTTACCATGTCTCCTGGTTGCTGAATTTCTTCGTGACAACCTTTCCAAGTTCCAGTCCAAGGCGGTCAGCTATCTTTTGAGATAGGTCCGGATGCGAGCTGCCGCTGAATATTTTAATGTTGGGCATTTTGAAAAACCCCTGGTGTAACTAAAACGTGGTAGTAGCCCCGTACAGCTCTGTACGACGATGGGTCGACAGGAATATTTGTACAGGTTTGTTTTTAATTAATGAAAAGTTGATGGACTCTTGCGAGTGTGTTGCTTATCTATCCACCATTATGCTCCACAGTACGCGTGCGCGTCCTGCTAGTACTCGCGCGAAGCGTTCATTTACGTCGTGTCGTCATTGCGTCATCGCGTCGTCCCAAAGACCATAGACGTATTTACATAGACGCCACATTGGCTTTTGAATAAACCGAATAAATAAGTCAACCTTGTACATCGATCGCCAACTCATTGCAGTGGCAAGGACTTGCCTGTAAACAAATAAAAGGGGCTGCTGCGGGTTTCTGTATAAAACCACTATACATTTTACTTTTAGAAACCGATCTCAAATCGTCGTTTTTATTCAAGGGTTTCTATCCATTTTACTTTGTTCAGTGACCATGTGCACTGAAGGTAATATTTACCAATTGGGCTGTCTGAATTACACCAGAATGAATTTCATGCATCCCCGAATATGGATTCATACAGCACTACCAAACACTCATTGCCATGAGAACAAAAACGTGTGTGTGCGCGCGTGCGTGCGCGCGCGCCTGCGTGTCTCTCTCTCTCTCTCTCTCTCTCTCTCTCTCTCTCTCTCTCTCTCTCTCTCTCTCTCTCTCTCTCTCTCT
>JAOPUH010000002.1:10158845-10170544 GCA_027123175.1 Urophycis cirrata
TCCTCCATCCGGTCTTCCCAGGGCACAGTCAACTCCAGCAGTATCACCTGCCTTGTTGATTCTGACATGAGAACCAAATCCGGCCTAAGTGTGGTCACTGCGATGGTCTCTGGGAGTTTAAGCTGTTTCCCCAGGTCCACCTTCAGCTGCCAGTTCCTAGCTGTGGTCAGGAGCCCCCCTATTTTTCGCGTTTGAGCGTTTACACAGCAACGGGGGCCTGGAGTACATGTACACTTTGAGGACGTGCCAGAACTCATGTAATAGTATCAACACTGTCAACTTATATACGTGTTTAAGATGCGTCAAAAACTTCTGTATTTGTAACTTTTCGCGCATGCCTTTCTTGGGCTATATGTCAAATTTTGTAAGCTGATGTTTGAGTTGGTGGTGTACACATAAAAACTAAACTGATAAGGTATATTCTCGTAGACAGAGTAAGTAATACCATATCAGACAAAACCATTTATTTGCAATGAATACCAGAATAAACCATCATTATACATATTTACAATAGAAGCAGAAAAAGCACAAGCAAAGTATTTATAACTACATGATTTGAATATATTTGAATTTACATCTATATCAACCAATGCAGTCAATCAATAAATACTAAGAACAATCCTCTGAAACAATACTTTGGTTGTTATGATAATGTAACATTACATACATTTGCTGTGGTCCCTATCAGCTACCAGGAGTTTACCTTCTGATATGCTTCTATTAGTAGTGGCAGTGCCCTGTCACACACATCACACACATTACAAAAATGCCCAATTGATTCCCTCCATTGATTAATTGCATATGTTTGTGACAATCACATGGTGAATTATCCTTTCACAATAAGGGTTACAATAAGAGGCTGGATGAGGTCATCTATAATATGTGCCTCGGCAGTTGGTTGTCTGCATATCTCAAAAGAAAGCAGAGGGCATATCTTCTCACATTAAATGTTCCCTGAAGTGAGCTCATGGTAAGCTGGGTTTCAACAAAGAGCCAGTGAGTACTCCTCAAAGTACTTCTCAAGAGAGACAGAAGCGTCCTTCACAGCATATGACTTTTTACTCGGTCAAAGATCTGTTGGACCTTCACAGCAGGAACACACCCCTCCCTGACAATGCCAATGGTACCTGTGGGGGAACAAACAAATAAAGACATCGATGGTTTAGTGTGATGCAGGACCGTCACCGGAATGTGTTGGGAAAAAGATGGTGTTCATTATACCTTCATCTATCTTCAGGCAGTTGACCACTGTGGAGGCCACGACTTCGTTAGAATCCCCGTCACACAAAACCCCTTGGATCTTGTGTCCCAAACGGCTGCAAGCAAATGCAACAACAACATCATGAATATTGATGAACAATAAAACCAAAGTGATTTGAGAACCATGACGGAGACGGTGTGAGGAGCTCCGCCCACCTGAGGACCATGGAGTGGTGAGTGCTGTCCGGCTCTCCGCTAGGATTGGCTGATGTGATGGCGAGAGGTCCGGTGAGATCACACAGATGGCCGGTGACGGTGTGGTCGGGGACTCGGATCATGATGCTGTCCTTGGTTCCCACGCGGTCGTATGCCGCCCCGACACCTGACAAACGAGAAGCAGCGTCAATACCGAAGCCCTCATTCAATTCCTCCGCTTCCCCCCCCCCCCCCCGCTATCAGCAGCCAAGGCCTACCCAATTTGTGGAGCCAGTCCCCTTTGCTCACGATGCAGCTGATGCCTCCAGGGTAGACATTCCTCATGAACTCCCACAGCAGAGGGCTGAAGGGTGGCTTGGCTGCGAGCAGCTGTTCCACACTGGAAATGCAGATGCAGATTGGTTTTTCTGCAGGTCTGTCCTGAAATGAGGACAGGAAGGACACGTTTAGCATGCTCACCTGCGACGTCCTTCAGGAAGGTGATGTTTCTTGAAAGTATGACCTCGCTTACTTTAATGTTGTAGATCTTCTCGATGGCCTGGGGATTCTTGCAGGAGGCAGCCAGGGCATACACCGTGTCGGTAGGAATACCGCAGACCCCACCTTCGTCCAGGAGTTTGGTGATCTTCACCAGGCCACTGGTGAGCCGGGACTCAGCCACAGAGCAAGGGAGCTGAGGTTTCTCCTCAGGCTTCTTCTGATCCTAAAATGGTTGGAGATTTGTGTTTAATCAAATGTATATTGTTGAGTAGAATCAAACAGAATATCACAGAATAGTCAGTCACCTTGAATAAGGGTTGACCCACTGGGAGAAATCTCTGTGCGAAGATGCAATTCTCCAATGATGCAAGGGCTCCATATAAACATATGATGGAAAATATGGCAAGCATGGCAACTGAAATAGAAGCAGTCAAGCTGTGTCTTAGAAAAGACTTTCACAAATGGATTTGAACTGTTTCTTATAATTATAGACTTTAACCAGAAGAGATGAGTAGCTTACTTTCTAGTTTGTATGGAAGTTGCTGCAGGGTTGAGAGCAAAAAACACACCAGTACTACCTCCATGATTGTTGTTAAAAACAGCAAAACCAGGTTCCTATATGAAGCTGCACAAAAGGAAACTCACCGGTTAATCAAAATGCTGATCAATCTTTTTTCTATTGAAATACGTTTTGTATTGGAGCTCACCGATTAGCATGAGGAATCCGTTGATTACTAGGAATGCAATAGCCCCTGCTGTGAACCCATGGGCTGCCACTGAAGAAAACTGGATCAGAACACCTGTCATAGAAATCCAGTATGTGACACTATGATCAAGCACGACAAACGACGATATAAACTCAAATACAAACAAATGAAGGGCATACCTGCGAATCGAAACCAGCTCCAGGTGGCCCACACCACTGCATAGAAGAAGGGGATAACAGACCCAAACCGCCCACCACCACGGATCTGCACCTGGCTCACATATCCCTGGATGACCGCCCCGGAGATCAACACCCAAGGGATGGTCAGATGCAGGAAGTTGGAGTTGGTGCTGGACGAGCTGGCATGGAGCGCGGAGAGGGACGCCACCCCATTGGAGATGTAGAAAAGAGCCTCTGGGATGGGGTGGTTTGGAGGAGCCTCGCCCTGATCTCCACGATTGGATCGACCGCAGCTCAGGAATCTTTTGAGCTGGTCTGTGGAGACAGGCTGGGGTCCCACCGGGATCAGGGACTTCTCGGCGATAGTGTTGATGAGGCGGGAGAAGGTGCTGTAGAGTGAAGCTGTGGTAAACAGGGAACAGGCCACGCCGAAGAAGATGTAGTATCCCTGCAGGGGGATCTGAGGGATGCTGGAGATTGTGAGCAGGAGGAAGAGTGCATTGTGGGCCAGCTCCAGGCAATCTGTGTTCATGCTTCCCACGCAGAGCACCAAGGCTGCAGCCACAAAGAACCAGTTTCCCACCATGGCTTCCCTTCCTGAGGACACTTTATTAGCATCATTAATGAGCTCTGATGCTACGAATTCCTCCCAGGCCTTGATAAGCCAATAGGTCACATGGATGCCAAATTTGGTAGCATGGTAGCAGTCTTGGCGGAGGTGGGCATAGTAGGTGGCGATTAGCTGGGCAGCGGAGATTATCGACACCCATGCAACTGGTAGTGCAAAGGACTTCACATAGCCGAAGCAGTAAAAAGCGAAGATGAATGAGGAGATGGTGTCACAGAAGGAACCCAATGCCATTGGCTCGGCATACTTTGTGTTCTTCTTCTTCTCCTGGCCGATGTTCTGTGCACTGGCTGAACTTGATGTTCCAAGAAGGAGGACATTGAATAGGGGCATCCCAAAGCCCTTCAAGACTAGGCGCTGAGTCAGCCCTTTAACCAGAAGTGCAGCTGAACCATAGATGGCAAAGATCAGAATGAGAAGCTCCAAGACCCCGGCGACAACCAGGGCCCAGGAGCTCGCCACCAGCGCCACTGCTTCGAAGATCAACGTGAGAGTGATTGCTCCAAACACAAAAGGCATGATGTAGTTTACTGTGGCGGAGCAGAATGCCAGGAGAAACGAGAGGAGGATGTAAGGCACCAGGCCAGAAATAGCAGCTGATTCCAGGGCTGCTGCTGGGGGAACGGAAGTGGCATTGAAGTGAGGCAGGTGGCTGACCAGGTTGGTTGAGGTATTGTTTGTGAAGCCATAGTATATTCTGGTGGTGCCATAACTCCCCCAGAGAGCAGCGTAGCCAATGAAGGCAGTTCCACTCAAATGGTCGTATTTGCGAAATGACAGCAGCCCAGCGATTAATTGACAAATTCCACCAATCAGAATAAGGTGGACACCTGCAAAATGGCAGAGAAAAACATAGTTATGTATAATATAGAACATAGGTAAATTAGATCTAAAGCTTAGGTGCAAGATTTTTGCTCAATATCTCTTCGTAAATACGGTGAGAGACAAATGTAGAGGTGGAAGTCCATTGTAAGTTTTGTATGTGTAGATTTACCTGCAAGAATGTTCTCTACCCCTATTGGTGAGATTCCAGTCCGCGCTGTGTTGAAGTTCTGCAACAGTACCAGAAATGCACTGATGCCGTTGGCTAACATGCCCAGAACCCCTGGCTCACCATAGAAACTGGCAGGAAAACCGTCTGAATTCGCCATGTTTCTGTAGACAGCCTCTTGAGTTCGGAAACAATAACAGAAACAATAACATGACATTGACATTAATGAAAAATAGATTCATAAATTGTTTGTAGGCCCACGAATTATGACTAAGATATATGAAGTAACTTGGTCTTAGATTTTAGATATATTTGTGTTTCAGGTATTTCTAGTTATAAAGCATTTATTATTCATTAAAATGCATATACATATATGTAAAAGTCTTGTCTCTTTGTCATTGACACATTTTCTAAAAGATCCCTCTCCTTACCACATGTTCATATCATCCATTCTAACGTGTCCCTATGACTGCCTCCTCTCCACAGTAACAAGTGGGCTGTCCTTAGTAGGGTGTTGCTGTCATGTGAGAGCAGCACGAGCCAAACATTAACAGGTGTCTCTGTTCACTCTGACTAGCGCTGCTTCCTGAGAGGGAAGCAACGCTAGTCAGCATTAAGCACTCATTCAAAACTCAGAGGGAACACAGAAGTGAATACCCACAGAGGTAATGTAGATATTTCAACCATTAAACCATTTTAGGATTTACAAAGTTATGTTATGTAAGTTATGTTAAGTTATGAATAATAAGATGACAATAACATGTATGTACATAGTCAGCATGTTCTGCATACTACTCAATTGACTTTGTTTTTATTCTCTTTATTATGTTTAACTTAATCGCCCATTCTCATGATCTCAAGTTATCAAGTAACCACTAAGGTATATTGGTTGGTTAAAACTGCTTTGTTTAAAAGAGCGTCCTAACACTCCATTACACAGGACCTAGTGTTATATAGGTACACAAAAATATACAAAGTTTCCTACCTGGTGAGATGAGAGGAGACCCGGGAAGCTGAAGTGATGCCTGCTATTTGGAAGGTTGAGGAGCTCCTGATAAATAAACCTTTCCTGAGTCTGGGAGGGGTTTTCGGGCAAACACCTGAGACCAAGCCAATTATTGTCAGGACAATGAAATCCTCCGCCCCCTCTCATGATGAGGGTGATGACGATGAGGATCTATTCCGAAGAATCTCAATTTTCTTCTGGGAAAGTTTGGTGGTGATAAAAATAGAAATGGTGCGTTTCCTTCATCACCTGGGCCGAGCCACTATAAAAGGCGCAGGCATCCTGTCATCCTGGAGACATTGAAGTCCTTCATCCTCACCGCCCTGCTTCAGCAACGACGGAAGACAGAGCACTCTTCTACGAGACAGAGAAAAAAAAACAGCGGAGAGAACAACATCAGCATTGGAGAGAAGGAACGACTCTGTGACATGATGATCTCCAAACTACAGGTGAAGTCCAAACAACTTTACAATTCATTTTCGTGATTTTTTTTAATTGACACTCTCTATTGAGTTTAAATGTAGAGAGCAAAAAAAGGATCTTCGGGTTATAAAGATGTTATCATTATTTTAAGAGTGCCTGTGTTGCACTTAAATTAAAGACGTATGTCTGACATGTGAGTAAAGTACTTTGATTTACATACAATTTTACAAAAAGCACTCTATGATACAAAGCGTAGCCAACTTCTAAGTGAGATTTGAAAAATAAACCCACATTGACTTTTGCTCTGTCTTTGTGTTCCACAGAAAACCACAAGGTCAGTTTGTGCTATGAGGCACATGCATCGATCAGGATCCAGAGGTAAACATCTTCACAATCAGTGATTCTCTTCCTTTCCAAGTTATTCTGGGACTGTACTGTATATTTAGTTGCACAAATATTGACAAGGTTGAGGTACAATAAAAAAAGTATGGCTTCATTATCTTATCGCACAACTGCTTCTCATAACACTGAACTGAAACTGAAAGGAGACGTGAGTCGTGCAGCAGAACTTCATTAGCTTCTATAAATCCACTGTTCCCCTCTGGAGCACCTCTCTTGGCTGCACCTGCACGCCTCGCCTCTGTGCCTCGTCTCTCATCGACTCCCCATTCCCTCGGCCTCACCTCAGATGTCCCGGCGTCGGCCCAGCACGTGGTGGCTGAGCGCCCGGACCCCGAGGAGACGGTGACGGCCAGCTTCGGGAGGTTCATCAGCGGCCTGAGGGCCCGGCACCTCAGCCCTATTGCGCTCCACCGCAGCAAGAGGATGGTGCTGGACAGCCTGGGGGTGGGCCTGCTGGGCAGCACCACCGAAGTGTTTCAGCTGGCCCTGCAGCACTGCCAGGTGAGTTGTTCTGATGACGTGGAGATGCAGAACCTTGACCGAATGAGGTCAAATTCCATCGGGCCATGAAAATGAGAGTTGGGTTTGTGAGTTGAGCTTGAACAGAAATATAATAAGTAGTCTGGTTTTCGTGGAGTAACTTGATTTGTATTTCTCCATTGTGCGTTACATTTTCAGTCATCCAGGATAATGCTATCCTGTTTGGGCCTTACTTACTGGAATACACATGCTGTAGCGCTCTCCTAACAATGGCAGTGGGAAAGACAACAACGCCTTCTCTCTTTGTTCACCACTTCCCACCTGTTCCACACTGCAGCAAATGTACGCGCCCGATGACATCAGCTCGGTCTACGGCCGCAGAGGAACCAAACTGTCCCCCACACTGGCGGCCTTTGTCAACGGAGTCGCAGTAAGTCGCAAAATGCATTCAAGAACCATGAGATGTGTGATGTCATGTAAAAAGTATTGAGACGGACACGCAATATGCATCAAAGTATTTAGAGGTCATATATATATGCTTAGTATGTATCAGTTGCATATCATTCCTTCCTTTTTGTCGTAGGTTCACTCCATGGACTTTGATGACACGTGGCACCCTGCCACTCATCCATCAGGAGCAGTTCTTCCTGCCCTGCTGGCCGTCAGTGACATGATGCCCCGCAACAGTAGGCCCAGCGGACTGGACCTGCTGCTTGCCTTCAATGTTGGCATTGAGATCCAAGGTCGATTGTTGAGGTTCTCCAACGGTGCGAGGAACATCCCAAAGAAGTGAGTTGAGCCCGGGAAGTCCTGGGATGATTACTTATTACGCACCGCGATTCAGTAGGAGTAAGGACTTTAAATCTAGGTGGGGTTCAGCTCAATGAATGTGAAAATGTGCATGCACATGTTGACAATGAGTCGAGGAAAACTTGCTGCTGTGTTTTGTTTCATACAGTTTTTCTGCTGTTAAATGTGGGGGACTGATAACCCTCCTGAAACAAATAGTTGTGGAATTTTTTTTTAATTATCTTACAGTAGTAACACTGTGACACCTTTACACCACCTGTTGAAATACACTTGCTCATCTGCTCCCTCTCTCTCTCTCTTCTCTCTCCCTCACCAGGTTCCATCCTCCCAGTGTAGTTGGCCCTATGGGGAGTGCAGCAGCGTGTGCCCATCTCTTGTCTCTGGACACCACCCAGTGCAGCCACGCCTTGGCCATCGCTGCCTCGCTGGCGGGCGCCCCAATGGCAAACGCTGCCACTCAGTCCAAACCGCTCCACATCGGCAACGCTTCCCGCCTGGGGATGGAGGCCGCGCTGTTGGCCTCCAGGGGCCTGGAAGCCAGTCCTTTGATCTTGGACTCTGTCGCGGGCGTGGCTGGCTTCAGCGCCTTTTATGAAGACTACGAGCCATTGCCATTGAGCGCAGCCCAAGATGAGGGCCACCGCTTCCTGATAGAGGACCAGGACATTGCCTTCAAACGCTTCCCCGCCCACCTGGGCATGCACTGGGTGGTCGACGCAGCGGCCTCCATCCACAAGCTTCTTGCGGGCGGGGATGCTGGAACGGTCTCTGCCTCCCAGGTGAGGGAGATCCTGCTGAGGGTCCCGCGCTCCAAGTACATCAACCGGCCCTTGCCGGAGTGCGACCACCAGGCGCGCCATTCCTTCCAGTTCAACGCCTGCAGCGCCCTCTTGGACGGGGAGGTGACCGTGCAGTCCTTCACTCCCGGCGCCATGGCGCGGCCCGAACTGGCGGCGCTGCTGAGCCGGGTGCGCGTAGAGCACCCGGACGACAACCCGGCCAACTTCAACCTCATGTACGCCGAGGTCCGGGTGACGCTGGACAGCGGGGAGGTCCTTCGGGGACGCTGTGACACCTTTTACGGACACTGGCGCAACCCGCTGACCGGCGAGAGCCTGAGGGCGAAGTTCCGCAGCAACGCCGGGGCGGTGCTGCCGCGGGAGAAGGTGGAGGGCCTGATTGAGATGGTGGAGGCTCTGGAGGAGCTGCCGGACTGCACGCCTGTCCTCGCACAGCTGCAGTGAAGGTCTCCCCGAGGGAGCGTCGCTTCACGAGATTTAGTCCCGTAAATCGCGCTTCTGGGTTTGAAGTCAATGCCGGTGTTGGCGTTTTACACTGATCTGCTATAATGGTCCGTTATTGTCGTGTTTCACGCCACATGTACAACGTGCGTCATTGTAAATAGTATGCCTGTAGCCGTGTACCTCTTGTAGAGACTTTGGTTTCATATTCAAATCAAATCAAGAAATAATTGTATTTAAAGTTGTATTAAGTTAGCTGAAGATTAAACATATGATTGTTGATCAATTATGTGAATATAAAATTTGAGATCACTTGATGCTTTGAAATGTTTTTTTGTTTTGTCATATTGGATGTAATTTATACATCCAATACGACAATGAAAGAGGTGTATTCATGTTGCCACTATATTGTCTTTGTCAAATAAAACTCTTCACAATTACTATCTTTCTCATTTTCTTTCTTCATAGATAGATAAACAAATACATAGATAAATAAATAGATCCTGATCCCAGATCTTTCATATGCAAACAGAAACTCAGGGATAGCTCACAGGAAACAGACATTGTTAAAGGGATAAGAGGACTCTGCACTTCCTTGTCAGCACTGGTATCAGAGTCCTGTGGGGAAACCATACACATTTACAAATTGACTTGTAGGCCTACCCTGATGGTAATGGCCAAGTAAAATAAACTAGTTGTGAGATAGAGAGTACATCCCTCTTAGGGTGTACCAACACAACTCTGTCGAGTTGAAGGCATGAAGAAAACAAAGGGTAACACGTCACTCTTCATTTTACCATTAATTATCATTAGCTAATGCAGTCATAAGCATTGACAATGCTTGATGACTGCATTACAATGAACTAACAGTTGTATTCGTTGCTGTATTTGTTGCTGCAGTTGTATAACAGTACTGTATTAACAGCAATTAAGTGTTTTCTCCTTCTTCTGACAGATGTACTTATTGTGAGTCGCTTTGGACAAAAGCGTCTGCTAAATGCCCTAAATGTAAATGTGAATATAACAGTTAATTAGTTTTCTAATGGTCTCAAATGGTCTACTAATGGTGTTCATGTCAATTAAGGTAATGGTGTACATGTTAACTGAGGCATTCATTATATTCATTTATACATTACTTAATGTATAAATGAAATGAAAATGAAATGTACTAACCTTAGACTTAACCCAAACAATACAACAATACAAGCGCACCCAGAGAATTTAACTAACAACTGAACTATAATACAAAAACCTAACCCTGATCCCTATGCTAGTGCTATTGCAATGCTTCTTACTGCATCAACTAATGTAAATGAATGGCTAATTGCTGTACCCTTATTTTATTTTATTGTAAAGTGTTACCACAAAAAACATTGTACTGAAATTTCTACACTATAGTTAGTATTTCATATGGGGGGCGATCTGTTTTCAAACAAAACAAAATGCAGGTATAGGAAAATATGTACGCTCTAAGGGTTTTTATAAAGGCTGTTGGGGCACCCTTATATGGGAAGCATAATACAGTATATAATATATTCAAATATAATATATTCCAAAATTTCCCTTGGGATGAATAAAATCTCCATCTATCAATCTATCTATCTAATAAATACATTTGTGATATATGTAAAGGCATTTGTAAGACGTACGGCCAATCAAGAAGCTGACACCATAGAGGAGCTCTCGAGGGACGGTATCAGATGTCAAGTGACCCACATCTGGGGCACTTTCAATGAACTCCATTGAGGAAAATGATGGCACATCAGTCTGGAAAGTCTTGAAATGCTCCCCAGGTCAAGAACGTTAATTGTTCTTCTCCTGGCGTGCTATGGTTGTTTCATGACGTCAACATAATGACAAATCCCTGAGTAAATGAGTTTGAGTTTCCAGTTTTCTAGCTCACCTGTGAGGCCATTGTTGAGGAAGTTAAATTTGTGGAAAGTCCTGCACTTCCTCATCACCCTCATTTTTCTCATGTTGAGTTAATGGTTGTTAAAGTTTGGTGGTGAAAATATGTCGTTAGGTCAGTAGTTTCGATATGTCATATGCAAACAAGAACTCAACTATAGTTTATGGGGAATGTGAATTGTAAATGGTTTCAACCTTTGTTTGACTTCATTGACTTAAGCTTGGATATCACTTTGATTTGTTCAGATTCAATTGTCCAGTAACACTGTTCAGTCACATGTTATGTATAGGCCTTTTGTTAATGATGACCTAATCCTCAACAAAACATGACTATACAGTTATAAATTATGAATAAATGCTGAACTATTCATCATACTCTTGATCCCCGGCCTGTCCACATGTCAAACCCCACAAGTGTACTGATTGCAAGTTGCTCTGGAGTGCCCCTATACACTTTATCGATGTTTTGTTAAATAAAGGTTTTTAAGTTAATGGTTAGTTAATGATGGGTTCATTAATAATGCTTGTAAATGACTTATAACAGCATTATTACACAATTTTACCAATTGTCCAGCATCATAAAGTGCCATAGACAGACAGAGATGAGACCATTGGAAAGACAAACAATCAATCAAAAAGTGTGAACAGTGTATACAACATTAAAAGCCATCCAATGATAAAAACATACATACACTATATCGTCAGGAAAAAAATGTTTCCCATCCCAGGATTACAAAACTGGATACGACACAGCTAAAATGAATTCCCTTTTTGGCCATTTTGAACCCTTGCATGTAAGGAGCAGGTATGTATCAGATGTACAGAACCTGTCACGAGTTGCGGAGGGGTAGGACCCAAATGCAGAGAGGAGAGGCAGGCGAGGGTACTTTTGCTATTTTAATGGCAAACTTAAGCACAGACACTGGAACAGACGGACGACAACTCACATGTATGACGACAAGACTCGGACAAAGACTGAACAGAAGACAGGACTTAAATACACAGACTAATTACAAACCCAAGACAGG
>JAOPUH010000002.1:10170644-10185547 GCA_027123175.1 Urophycis cirrata
TGCAACCTCTCCTCCCCCCGACTACGCCTCGATATCCTGTCCATGAAGACCACGAACAGGATTGGTGACAAAGCGCAGCCATGGCAGAGGCCAACCCCCACCGGAAACGAGTCCGACTTACTACCGAGAACCCGGACACAACTCTCTATTGATTCAATCTATTTAATGCAATGCTTGTGTAAACACACCGACGTTTGTCAGATGCTGCGTGACACGGCCACACCTGACTGAAATCATAACTCAAAAAAAACTCTAATGACACTCCTACCTCCCACCTTGTTTTCATCTTCACAATCAAGCACTGTGTGCATAACTGGGAGGAATGCAGATGCACACCCCTTCGAATGATTTTCATTCATCTGGATATAGGCCTACTCTTCTCAGAAGGAAGTATGTGGATTACGATAGGTTCCACACAAGTGCAATTCAAACAAGGAAACAATAAATATATTATATTATCAACAACCATCCCCCTCTAATCTTAAAACAATAGATTACAATGACGAGATTGAAAGGATTTAAACGCACACCCGTTGTTTTTATTCTTACAATGAGTAGCACTTTCCCCTACCACAGGGAGGGTTAGTTTAGGCGAATCACACCTCTAACACTTTAAATAAACATTTTTCGTCACGTCTCTCTTATAACTTAAAGTACTAAAGTACGTCTGTCTGTCTGTCTGTCTAACTACTGTATAGAGTGACTACATATCTTACAGGAACTAATACACTTGCACACATCGTTGAGTTTATGTATGGATTAAAATATACCATTGTTGTCATGTCACGCCTGCACACAGAACCAAAGAAAGATTTGAGGAAGATGTAAGATTTGAAGTAACTGCACATGTAAAAATTAGGAATTCACTCAGTTGTGCACCCAGTGTACCCTCAACCACCATGACATGCAGCAAATGACCGCAGGCTGGAATCGAAGGTGGGTTACGGTAATGAGATTCCACACTCACTCCATGAAAGTGTGTGTTTCAGTAAATGTGTCTATGAAATGTGAACAGAGCTTCCCTGTAGTCACTAGGTCAGAGGTAGGTAAGAGTAAATCCTCTGCCCGCACAAATCCAGATTAGCAGCTCATGATTCCTATTGCGATTGTCCCACAAAAATAAAAAAGGCATTAGATGGAGTATATCAATGCAGTACAATAAACACAATGAATAAGGCTACATAGATATATACAAAATAAAATGTTTATTTACAGTGAATAACACATAGGCCCACGGGAGACCTTTGCCTTCAGGGCTTTCTGCCAGCGAGCCATTTCTGAAAGCCTTCTCCCTGAAAGGCTTTAGCAAATCTGTAGACATTGTGATAAGAGTAACAAAGTGCATGCTTTTATTCATTTAGCTTTTTTCAGTCGCAGTTTGGTTTAGTTTAAGCAACACACCTTCTTTGGTAAATGACTTAGTTAGGTCTAGACAGCAAAACGTGGGTTTAGGTCAAGGCCCGCACCGTAGGTCGCACCATGGATCACAGCTGACCTGGTGTCTTCTGGTACCTGTGTGAGTTTTCTCCGTTATGCAATGAAAAAGGTGTCAACTGATCATCTCAAAATGACAACTCCATCAGCATTTTCCCAAAAGATAATGTAGATGATTTCATGAAATGCCACACAACAGTTCAAAATGTAAAATTGTACTCAATTGTTTACATTCATTTTGACAAATGGCAATGTTGAAACCTTACACAAATAAGGTCTGTACCCGTGCCCCATGAGAAGGAAAGTGTGATTTGTTGAGGTGTGACAGTCTTCCAAAACACACAAGACTGTCTAAATCAATGCCCTAAACTCCATAGAATAATGCAACATCACCTCTTAAAGTATTGTAAAAAGAACACTTTCCTAGTTTTTCTTGATTTGATTGTAAATTATCCAATTTATATATATATATATATATATATATAGTATATAATTAGTTGTGGTGCATTACAGTACTTAAAAAGACCATGACTCAATCATTAAAATAACGTCATTGGCTGTACATCATATCCATCACCTCCACTGTGTTCCGGATTATTTTCACCTTCATTCATTTGCTTGATCATACCCTTAAGGAAATGAGATGATTATGACAGGTGTCGTGCGGTTTTCCAGAGAACTAGCATTATCATCATCATCAATGACATGCCCCAATGGACTGGAATGATGACATTTGGGTTTTGTTGTCAGATCTAATCGATACTTGATGTCTCGCTTAGAACAATGGAGTGATGTACACACCTCACAGGACCTAATACACCCCACACATAGTTGGGTTTTTAAAGATAGTTATCATGATGGTGCACGGCGTGTGGTGCAAGGCGTGAGGGGCAAAGAGATGGACGCATCGGAAAAATATGACCAGCAATAATCGCCCAAATCGCCATGTTGTGTGTTATGAAGAGAGCTACACCTTATTTGGTCAGAGGGTGTTGTGCCCTTCCTGGAACCAGAGCTGTGACCTGTTGTATATTGAATATGAAAACTATATTGTATAATAAAACAGTTGACCGTTGACAGCTCGCCTGTCAACGGCCACCCCTGACTGAAATCATGACGCCAAAAGACTGTAATGAAACTCCCACCTTGTTTTCATCTTCACAATCAATCACTGGGAGGAATGCAGATGCACACCCCTTCGAATGATTTTCATTCATCTGGATATAGGCCTACTCTTCTCAGAAGGAAGTATGTGGATTACGATAGGTTCCACACAAGTGCAGTTCAAACAAGGAAACAATAAATATATTATATTATTAACAACCATCCCCCTCTAATCGTAAAACAATAGATTACAATGACGAGATTGAAAGGATTTAAACGCACACCCTTTGTTTTTATTCTTACAATGAGTAGCACTTTCCCCTACCACAGGGAGGGTTAGTTGAGGCGAATCACACCTCTAACACTTTAAATCACATTTTTCGTCACGTCTCTCTTATAACTGTCTATAAATGTCTGTCTGTCTGTCTGTCTAACTACTGTATAGAGTGACTACATATCTTACAGGAACTAATACACTTGCACACATCGTTGAGTTTATGTATGGATTAAAATATACCATTGTTGTCATGTCACGCCTGCACACAGAACCAAAGAAAGATTTGAGGAAGATGTAAGATTTGAAGTAACTGCACATGTAAAAATTAGGAATTCACTCAGTTGTGCACCCAGTGTACCCTCAACCACCATGACTAACACCCAGGAGTGATCCGCCTACACAGGGATGTGCAGGAGGTGAGTAGTGCTGGACAAACTCCATCAACACACTAGAAGGTATGTTTTGTTTTTATCTGAGAGCTACAGTAGCGATTTGACAAGAAAGGGGAAGACATGCAGCAAATGACCACAGGCTGGAATTTAACGTTTTTTTACGGTAATGAGATTCCATCACTCCATGAAAGTGTGTGTTACAGTAAATGTGTCTATGAAATGTGAACAGAGCTTCCCTGTAGTCACTAGGTCAGAGGTAGGTCAGAGTAAGTCCTGTGCCCGCACAAATCCAGATTAGCAGCTCATGATCCCTATTGCGATTGTCCCACGAAAAAAAAAAAAAGGCCTTGGATGGAGTATATCAATGCAGTACAATAAACAAATGAATAAGGCTACATAGATATATACAAAATAAAATGTTTATTTACAGTGAATAACACATAGGCCCACGGAAGACCTTTGCCTTCAGGGCTTTCTGCCAGCGAGCCATTTCTGAAAGCCTTCTCCCTGAAAGGCTTAAGGAAATTTGTTGATGTGGTGAAAAGAGTAACAAAGTGCATGCTTTTATTTATTTCGTTTGTTTTCAGTCGCAGTTTGGTTTAGTTTAAGCAACACGCCTTCTTTGGTAGGTTTAGACAACAAAATGACTTGGTTAGGTCTAGACAGCAAAACGTAGGCTTAGGTCAAGGCCCAGGCAGAAAGCCCTCAAGGCAAACTTCTCCTGTGTCAATAGTTTGATTCCATGGTGTTGACACTAAATGGGGCTGCATACCCATTATAGCCAACATCTTTCACTTCACTCAAGTTATTTCAGAAAGACAATGGAGCCACAACAAAATGTTCACTAACTCCTCATTTCTGTCCACCCATAGGAAAGAATGACCAAGGCGGTGTTTAGTATCATTTAGTAGATTCCCCTACAATGCTGCTACAAATCATTCTCCATTGCTGCTTATTTTCATTCTTTATCTTTCATTCTCCATTGCTGCTCTTACTAGATCCATGATGCCCTGATTTTACTGTTATTCTCTACTTATTGTATTTTATTTAATTAAACTGTTTTCTTTGATTTTCCTTTCATGTTGGAACAGGCTTCGTCCAATACATTTCATTGTACAGTATGACAATAAGTGATGCTGCACATTTGACAATAAAGGACTTGAAACTTGAAACTAAAGGCTGTTGTTTTATTTTTTACTTTCATTGCCAGCTACCAACATGGCTGTGAGACAGACCTGTGCACCGTGGATCACAGCTGACCTGGAGTCTTCTGGCACCTGTGTGAGCTTTCTCCGTTATGCAATGAAAAAGGTGTCAACTGATCATCTCAAAATGACAACTCCATCAGCATTTTCCCAAAAGATAATGTAGATGATTTCATGAAATGCCACACAACAGTTCAAAATGTAAAATTTTACTCAGTTGATTACATTCATCTTGACAAACGACAATGTTGAAACCTCACACAAATAAGGGTTGTACTCGTGCCCCATGAGAAGAAAGTGATTTGTCGTGGTGTGACAGTCTTCCAAAACACACAAGACTGTCTCAATCAACGCCCTGAACTCCATAAAATAATGCAACGTCACCACTTAAAGTACTATGAATGAAGGAAAGGGTATACCTTTGTCTTGATGTCAACACATTATTTGGCCAACTAAAAATGACTGCTTATATGCAATTAAAAGTACATGCCAACAACAGCAAAACAAAAAACATTCCAGGTCATTTTATATTGGGGTATCACGCACAAAAATATTGAAGTTTTTAGGAAATATTAAGGTTGTATGGATGGTTCTCAAAGTAGGGAGAAGTAGTCAAGGCTTCTCTTGTAGACTACTTGTAGATGGAGATCTCTATGAGGTTGTGATCTGGGTCTCGGAAGTACAGTGAGGTAATGCTGCCCACAGCTCCACTTCTCTCAACCGGACCCTCCTCAATCTTGACCCCACATGCCTTGAATGAATCGGGGATGGGAATATTACCACACATTACAGGGTACACTCTTTAATATGCAAAGGGCCAAAGCGTCAATACCTGCAGGTGGACAGCAACTGTAGGCAGAGAGGTCTTTGTAATCAAACAGAGGTCTGCAGAGCCTGAAGTTGGACACTTGGCTTTGGGCTCAAATTCCTGGCCAACTTGGTGTAGGTTAATTTTCTGTTGTCCGAAACCCAGGGCCTTACGATCCCCCTGTTGAAACAAGAGATCATGCACTGTGATGGCATAAGAAAACGTTTCTTTTGGTTGACTATGGCATGTTACTTTCATTCTTAATCAGAGTCTGCCCCCTAGTGGATATCAAATTAACTGTAGTATATCCGAAATACAATACCTTGAAGGTGATCACCTTCATTCCAAGAACTGAAGAGTAGAAGTTTATGGTGTCCGGCACACTTTTCACTGTTAAGACTAAATGGTCCAGATGACTCACTTCAACGGGACACGAGCTTCGAAGTCGGCATTGTGCGGTTGTCGAAGTCTACAAAAAATACAGCAATTACGTTACTACGGTACTGCGCAACCACATCGCGAAGTTTCCCAGATGTGTCGACGTCTCAAATGTACAACACATGTATTATTCGTCAACGTTCACCGTTACATATTAGCTGTTAATCGTAACCACATGTAACGTGTCAATTGATCTTGACATACCTTGACATTTGTCAAAAGTATTTTCGATAAAAAATTCCCAATCGTCCGAAGCGCCATCTTCTCAATATCCACTTCCTTCTTTGTTCTTAATGCACATTACCGTAATGCACACTCAAAATCAGGACGTCATAAAAATGGTTTAATCTCGAAGGATACTCGTAGCAGCTCAAAGGTTATACCTGACAGAGAATGCAGACACCAACACAAACATTGACGAAGCAATATTGGCAAGTTTAACATGAAAAAGACATTGTTAGTATATTAGTGTGGCAAATGTCCAAGTTGTCGTATGCCTTCAAAGAACATTCCAACTGCTTTATTAGACCAGAATCAGTATTGTCGGCTGATCCATAACTCTACAGTATAGCTGTGATCTATATAGACATCTATATCTATATATACACACACAAACTCACACCAAGACCATTCAAAATTTCCCAATTGAAACAGTCCATGTGATAATCCCACAGTCCTCTCAAATCGGCTGTTCAGGGCTAATTAACAAAACAAAACACACATAAAAAGTAACAAGTATTTATTTAAGCGATCTTAACAGTCTACAATAGTTAAGGAATACTATACACATTTATATTATGGTTTGTGTTTATCTAATTTCAGGTTTCGTGTTTTTTTTTTGTTTTAAGTATTGCACACCGACATTCCAGATATGGAGCATTCACACGTGAAGCAGTACGGGAACAGACCGAGTAAACATCTTAAGAGCCTTCTGGAGGGAAGACATTTTACACTCAAAACATCTCAGGTTAGGAATGGAAGAATGGTACACAGAGGTAGGACCTGAACACACCAGGCCCTGTCGGACAGGCCCCCCACCAACACTTCATTTCATGTAGCTAGAGATACACAAATAGCACTTTATGCCATTACCGAGTCAGACTACTTTTATTTTTGAAGTCTGAGAACAATTTCCAATACATTCTTTTTACACAGCTACAAAGAATTATGGCAGTATCAAGGTGATGAGTGATGTGTCTGAAAACAGATTCTTCTATATTGAAGAAAGCCAACAAGTGTGACATGACAGGAAACATCCCATAATGTATTTTTCTGCAGAACGTAGATGGAAAGTACTTGTTCTTACCTACTCTTGATACTGGACATTAGTAATAAAGAAAAATACCAACCCCTTATTTTAAAACCTGGTGTTAAAGTAATGCATGTATTGGTACATCTCTAATTTCAGAAATGGAAAGCCTCATTTTACATGATTGTGTATAAAGATGCAATAAGATTCCAACATAAAACTCACACATTCCAAAATAACAAGTTTTGCACGTCTTGCCCCAAACACTGTACAACCTTCTACATTTTGTATTTAAAAGAATTCAACAAGCTTTGACATTTTGACGGTTCATGCCTCTCAAAAAAATATCGATACTTCCTTTCTTTGATCTGACATACAAAGGGAAAAATTGATAGTTCATAGCATCCTTTAAGAGTTCCATGTCCATGTAGATGTTTAACCAGCCCCGTGTAAATCTGAGTATTTATAGATATGCAAAACTATGGGATACTCTGATTTATGACCCATATACTCCAATGTTCAAAATAAGCTCTCACCACGCCACCCTCACATCCAAACACAACGTCACATGGGCGTCAATCAGCTCTTCACTTTTTTTGGACTCTTTATTTTCTTTTTCCTTCCAGGCGATGACTCTTCGTAACTGCATGCAGTGAAAAAATAGTTTCAAAACACTTTCAAAACTTATGGGAATAAATAATAGTTACGGTCTATTAGGCACATAGCAGCGCTAATACAAAATATTTAATAATATGAAGTGCTGAAACTACAAGCTGGTTTGTAGTCTCTGTAAAAGGGTTTTTTTTGTCATTAAGAGACAAATCGGACCAAACCTGGGATAGAGCGTCTCGAGACGATGGGAAGCTGACAACTACGAGTTAAAACAAGATTTTGGTTAATAAATACCAGAGATGCACCGCTGCCTAACCATAAGAAACACCCGCTGACACAAATCTGTGCAGCATCCGGAGAAACCACTCATCACTGGATGGGGGGGGGGGTACAAATACGTGGGGAAATAAAATTAAAATAACCGAAGCTGGGGAAACATGTCCTAACCACCTGTCACAAAAATGAGGCATTAGATACCCTAACTTAATGAAGAGGAAGGCCCACACTCCTCTTCAGAGTGCCTGCCTGCCTGCCTGCCTGCCCCCCCCCCCCCCGCGCTGTATCTACAATCCGGCTCCGTTACATTACATTAAACCACACTCTCCCGGTTGGCCGACACAAGCACGGCCCGGCGGCAGATGGGACAGGTGGAGTTCTCGGAGAGCCAGCGGTCGATGCAGTGCACGTGGTACTCGTGGGAGCAGGGCAGCTTCCTCAGCTTGTTGCCCTCCGCGTACTCCGTTATGCACACGCTGCAAGTCTTCAAGGCGTCGCTCTCCCCAAAGTTACGCATAGAGAGGTTGTCAATCTGCTCTTTGGTCAACCCCTGCGGCTGGTCCTCGTCATCGTCGTTGAGGAGGAAGAAGTGGGCGAGCCGGAGGAACGGCAGGGAGCTGGGCTCCTCCATGCTGATGGAGGGTCTGGGCCGGGCCCTGAAGCCGCCGCCCACCCCGCCCTCCCTCCCGGCCGGGCCGGAGGTGAGGCCCTCTTCCAAGTCCCTCTCAGCTGTCCGTGCCTCCCCTGCACCGACAGCGCCACCCACGGGTGGCTCCTCTGCCACGGGTGCGCCGGCGCCCTCGGGGTTGTTGAGGGTCTCGGTCGGCTCTGCAGGCGTGCCGGCTCCGCGGTTCGAGTCCGAGGACTCGGAGTCCGAGTCCATGAGGTAGCTGAGCTCACCGAAGCCGGTCATGATCTGACGGATCATCGACTGCAGCGCCATGGAGGTGGCCTCGCCCAGGCCGGCGTCCGAGATCCTGCGGATGGGGATGCGGATGGTGCTGACGTAGGTCCTCACGCCAGCGCGCTCCGAGCGCGAGAAGGTCCTACGAAAGCCGCCCCGCTCGCTCTCGTACAGGAAGGTGTTGTTTGAGTTCTGGGAGCGGGAGCGCGTGCGATTCGCAATGCTGTCCCTCTGGCGGTACTCGCCTGGCCGCACGCGGCGCACCTGGAGGTCCAGCATGATGGTGGGCGGCCGTCGGCCCCCCGCCCCCCCTTCCGCGCCCCCGGCCTCTGCCTCTTGGGGTCCTGCGCTGGGGGCCTCGGTGGCGGGCGCCGCCTCGGCTACGGGCGGCTGCGCTTCGTACTCGGGGTTGCTCTGCCTGGAAGGCACGTGTTGTCGAGTCCTAGAGCTGCCCTCGGCCGGCACCACGGGGGCCGGGGCGGGGCGGGGGGCGTGGCGGAGGTGAGGAAGACCGTCCAGCCTTTCCAGGCTGAGAGGGGAGCGACTCCGGGCTGTGCGGGCCCTGGTTCTGCGCGGTTCTGGGCTGGGGCTGCGGGCTCTCCTTTGTGCTCGGCGCGGGGGGGGACTAGGCGGGGACTGGACCGGTGGCTCGGCGGGCGGGGGGCTCGACGGCTCTTGCTGCACCTCCTGCATCACAGCGTCTTCTAATTCAGGCTCCGGCTCCACTATGACAGCCAACTCTTCCACGACCGGTTCTTCCACCACCTCCTCGACCTCCATGGAGCCGGCCTGCGGCTCCGGCTCAGCCTCAACCTCAGGCACCGTTGGCACAGGCCACGCTGCCGAGGGCACCCCTGTTGCAGGCACCCCGGCCACGGGCACCGCAACCGCAGGTACCGCCGCCGCCGCCGCCTCCCCCGGAGCTCCCGGGGCCTCCCCTGGAGCGCCAGGGGCCTCGCCCGGAACCCCCGGGGCCTCCGGGTTCTCCTGGCCGCCCTCCGCAGCCGCGGCTGCGGCCGCCTGCTGCTCGGCCAGGCTGCGGTTCACGTTGATCTCCAGGCTGAAGCGGAAGTCGCCGCTGTTCGGGTTGGTCTGGCTCACGGCCCGCCATGACTGGTTGCCGCGGTGGCCGCTTCTCGTGGTGTTCCCCGTGCGCCGTACGGTGTTCAGCCAGTCCAACAGCGTGTCCCCGTTGGACGAGTCCTCCGAGCTCCCTGGGGTTTCTGTGGAGATGGCAATGGAAGAAGGGGGCGTTTTTTAATATTTGGGCTGAAACATTTTTTTTTTTTTTTTTAAATAACATTTAAAAATATATTTTGAGAACTCACCACCGGTGGCTTCTCCAGTTTCAGTGCTGGGACTGCTGTTTGGCGGCTCTGGCCCATCTTTGATTTGATGAAGTCGACTCAAAAGCTCATCTTCCGTTACCTCACCTAGGGGAAAGTGTGGTTTTTAAAATATGTTTTAATCAAGCACTGGCTGTCTTGGGTTTCCTCTACAGACCTCTCACAAGAATGCAGCTGAGAGCAAGCTATGGCGATTCACAGGAAAGCTGTCAGTATGACTCCAGGCTTGCCTGACCAATATGCTTTGCCAGAATTCCAAAAAAGGATTACTATATGTTTGTGTATTGGCCTTTAGAGCAGTTTGGTCTTTTGTTGTGCACAAAAAACAGGACAGTACTGAAAGCCACCAGACTTACCAGGACAAGCCACTGCCCATTCAAAGCGCTCTCCTTGCACGTTGCTTTGCTAAAGGGTGCTCCGAACTTACATTCCCTCCCACTGTCCTGGGACAGAAATGGATGGTGTCTTCAATAGTCCACAGGCTGCGGCTTCTTTAATATTGTGTTAATATACTAAGACAAAGGCTTGCTTCCTTAAGTAAAAGTCAACCAAATCCAAACCCGTTCAACTAAAAGACAACATGGTCATGGCCAGACCCCTGGGGATGAATCAATGCAATAGCAATACCGCAAATGTGAAATGCAAGACCTAATACATTAGTGCATGAACAACATTGATAGAGAAGCATGTGTAATACAGGGATGTAGGTAACTCTGGTTTGTTTTGTGGCCCATATTCAGTCATAGCTCACACAAATTCAAGTCAACATATCCACACAAGGTCAAAATTGAGGCTCAGTTTAAATAATAATATCAATATCAGGTCAATATTAATCACCTGGTGTGCCCAAAAGGTTGTTGTCTCTCATGAGGCGATAATCCTCATCGCTAAGATTATTGACAAACTGGTAGAAGGCCTCTTCCCTGTCCAGGCGGTCCAGTTGTCTTCGCCGCTGTGATTCTGACTGGTCACTGCCACTTTGCTCTGAGCCGTCAGACCCCTCCATTGATACAGGAATGGAGAGAGGTCAAGTTCCCGCAACCAGGATCCAGTTACTGTGGGAAAGAGTAACAACGTGTCATTTCTTATCAACACATGTTGTATTGTTAAAACTGAGAAATGCAATCTGTGTGGTGCACAGGATCAACTGATTGACCCTATTCACAACAGGCAGAGGGCAAACATTTAAGGATATGAAGAAATTACATTCCAACGTTGGTACGAAGGGACTATCACACTGAATATGCACGTAACCTGATTAAGCGTTCATCTCATTTTGCCATGTATATGGTTTACAGAAAATCAGCACACGTTCTCCATTGCATTCGTATTTCTAACGTGATATAGATTACTAACTGGATCCAAATATAGACCATGCCAAGACAAAATATATGGACAGCATACTACACTAACGCTCGGCTGTATAGTTTGTTTACATGCCGACCAAATGGATATCACACCATCACCACCACACGCACACGCGTGTGGCCCTACTCGACTAAAAGACGCATAGCTAGTGATCTACAGAGTCTGGAGGCCCTGTGAGACAAGAATTGGCCGTAATTGAGGAAAAAAACCAAAACAAAATGGCATCATCCAACCAGCCGATGCTACGCTAATGGTTTAGCCACCTAGCTTAGGCTCTCTGCCCATGGTAAGTCTATCGCATTAGCTGCTATTAGCTAGCACAACAAGCCATTCCCACAGCTGTTTCCCCAATATGTTAACACAAAGCCCCTCCATACATCCAACACCGCATCGTTATACACACCGGCCACTGCACTGATCGGTAGCTTGAAGTGGGCTACCTGGTTCTATTCAGGTGACCACTACGAGCCACCAACCTGTAACAACCTGTGAGCAACACTGGGGTTAGCACAGCGGTGCTGCTACTCTGAGGCTAAAAGGTGCAACTTGAGAGACGAGCAGCTGTTCACACAAACGCATCTCAGCTCTTTAAACCAGAACACGTAATTAGCACAGGATGTACGGAACACACACCCAAATTGGGATCGTACAAAGCCACGGCGGTGTTCTGAAAATACGTTATTAATACGTGCTAGCTAACGTTAGCCGAACTGGCGACGCCAAACAAGGCTAATGACGTTGATGACCGCTACCTTAGCATTAGCCGGCGAACTATTGATCATTTATTACATCATAGGCCAGTAACAGCGTGGGGAAAATCGTGTTCCTGTTACCTGTCGAGTCCGTGAGTGGGTGCCTTACTTAGACGTAGTTAATTGTTGGTTGCTAAAAAAAAAAACCTACGGATTTCGCTTGGATAATACTGGGCAATCTCAGGAGTCCATTTTCTCTCATATGAGCAGAGCAGCGATGTTCCGGAAACTGGGGGAGCGCGTGAGCATGGAAGGAGATGTTTGTTTCGAAATTCCGAGTGTTTTTACTAAACTGTAGCGCCACAGTGCGGCCATGAATGGTAATGCTTATGTGACACTGACTTTGAAGACAATAGAATAAGGAAGAACATAGTGCATGTTTTAAGCCACACGTTTAGAACTAATAGCAGCCGACTGTTATTGTATTAGCAACTGCCTGATTATTCATAACGAAATTGTGAAATGATTGTCACAACAAATGTATTCCTGTAGGCTATACATTTCTTAAATGATATGTCTGTTTTGGAAAACATATGGCAAATCAGATTTTTTTTGCTGTTCATATAATTCCTTACTTTTGAGTTATTGGTATTTTCACTGTAGAACTGATTGCAAGTAGGCCTAATATTTGGCCTTCGCTTTAATTCACTGATTTCATGTTAATAACACATAGCTCACACACACCAGTGTTCTCAGTGTGCCATTTTTTTTCAATGGCTATACCTGAAAACAACACCAAAAAAAAATCAGTCCTACAGTAGCTAGTTTCACTGTGATGGTTAATTATATATTTTTTTACTCAACAAAAACCAAAAGAATAAAGGGTGAGGCTCGGAGCCTGCAAGCAGAGGGTGGTATCCAGCCTCTGCTTGCACAGTCGTCTGTCTCTAGAAACACAACTGACCCAATTAGAGAACTCAGGGGCCACTGAGCATCCAGGGACAGCACGGAAACACGTGACAGGCTACCTGATCAGTTGCACCCCACATTACAATGCATTCCGTCTTCCATCATTTGCACGCCCCTGATTTCCTATGGATGACTTATGAGCAACAACAACGACGCAGATAGTACCTGACTGAATTATTTTTGGGAGCACATCACAGGGTGTGTTTATGACGTGAGGCAGAATCTTCCACTCCAATTAAGCATGCCAAAATGTGTTCCACAGCAGACCGCTACAGAGTTATGGATGAGCAATCATCCTCGCAATGCCTGACCCTGTGCTAATTAGTTCTGACATTAAAGAAACATGAGCCAAACTAGGAGTTGGGCAGAAATGATACGGCTTTTGTCTCGGAATGGTCCGGTAAACACCTTGGTACTGTGTGGCTGGCTTTCCTTATTCTTGTGATGTAGTTGCCAATTTGGTTATTTAAAACAATATTTAAACATACTATTGTATACATAACTATTGTGCTATTTTATGAACTGTTAGAACGATATATTGAGATGTCAAAACACGTTTCAGCTTTCTGAAATCATTCCTGTATTCTTTTTGCGCAATCCTTAAGACAGAAAGACGCTTGAAATGAGCTGTTCTTGAATGCACGGTAACTAAATGTAATTTATTGTAAGTGGAAAAAACATAACCCGACTCTCTTCAGAAAGCAGCATTCAAAATCGTATTTTAATTTGTATATTTACTCCATAAACATTATTACAAAACTCAGCAAGTTACCAATATTACATTATCACCATACAGGCTTGATCACAAATATTTAAAACCTTTGCAACAGTTACAACAAAAACAAACAAAACAAAAAACAAAATTATACTCAAATAATTTACATGAAAATCTATAAAACAGCAAATTCTTCACAAATGAGATTTTTTTGCAATTAATTTTTTCTTTGCTTATTTGTGTTTTGCACAGTAACACAACACTCTCACAACAAGATCATGGTCTTATTACAAAACTTCCAACAAAATGTAAATATTTCTAGTTTTCTGTCAATACTTTCATATTTTGGTTTTTAAAACCAGAAACTTGTCATTGTATATCCTTTCCACTGCCTGTAGAGGCGCATAAAAGGTTACTCACACACACAAATACTTCACAGCACTTTCTAAGAAAAATATACACTTACAAAATATGTTACAAATTGGCACACAAAAAATATACAAGATTTTGTAGTGTCAAGAGTTCATTAAGATCCTTTCTGGTGACTCTAGACAGTATATATAAAGCTCGGTATTTTTTAATGAAAAGACCAAAGTAATTTCAAATAATTTCATAGAATCATGGTGTGAACACATCAAACATAAAATAACAATATAATATACATTCATAAAGAGGGTTAGGTACCTAATGTATTTTGCATTTCTTTTTTGTTATCTCTGGGAAAAACAAACAAACCATAAAAGAGAAAACGAAAGAAACAAGAGAAACGAAAACAAAACAGAATTGTCAACTTTCTTAGCACCGTTAACATGAGGCAGCTCAACAGTGGCACATCTAAACAACCGAAGAAGAAGAAAAAGAAAGAAAAGAGACAAAGAAACAAAGAAAACGACAATTATGAACTCAGTAAAGTACATTCAATTTTGACAATAGGCAGAAATGAGTGAAGGCAGACTAAGTGTGGCGCTTTCCTTCAGCAGGCCTGTCCTGGACCTAACCCTGATACACTAGTGACAAAGGAACAACCAAGGTAGTATGGCACACAGAGAGAGAGAGAGAGAGAGAGAGAGAGAGAGAGAGAGAGAGAGAGAGAGAGAGAGAGAGAGAGAGAGAG
>JAOPUH010000002.1:10267733-10284047 GCA_027123175.1 Urophycis cirrata
GTGTGTGTGTGTGTGTGTGTGTGTGTGTGTGTGTGTGTGTGTGTGTGTGTGTGTGTGTGTGTGTGTGTGTGTTCTTTCCCCCTTTTGTACACACTAGAGGGAGCCATGCTGTGTGGCAGCAGGATATACTTATTTGGGAGCCGAGATTCCCTGATTGGTTTTCCAGGGTGTAAATTAGGGACCACCAACAAAGAGAGGAAATGGGGCACGTTGCATACTGATTGATGTTTGCAATCAATTATTTTTTTTCTTAAAGAATAGGTCATTAAGAAGTTATACTGTTTTGATTATTGAAGAACAGAGGAAAATGACACTGTATAATTGTGTTGAAAGGCTAATAGATATACAACGCCATGTGTATAGACCTAGTTGCTGTACACACACACAGGCTTTGGTATGAAACCACATGGATATGGTAATCTGAATTGTATTGTTAACAATTTTGATTAATTCAACGCTGCAAAATGTCTGGCATTTGGAGAAATTTGCAAATATGTCTGTGCAAAAACAGGTAGAAGTTTAAAAAGGCAAACACAGCTACCATGATCAGGATCCTAATATCTAGACAGCCGAGCAAAATGTTGTTGATTATATAAAAAGGTCAGAGGAAGGCTCTGTATGTATATCAACCAATCAATTAGTATTTGGGAAGGGCATATCATGAATGCATGCATTTCTTTGATTAACCCAGTCCCTATAACTATTCACCCATTTTCAAAGATTTATTAGCTCGGTACATTTTCCCAACAGCATGTTCCCAGTTTCTAGTATGGTATGTAGAGGATCAAGCCCTCTGGCATTCTTAATTAAGCTCCCACCTTCTTATAAAGAATAGAATTGTGCAAGTAAATAGATGGATAATAATGTAGGCCGAGTTAATTTGAATAGACCTTTATAGGCTTAATAATAATTTAGGCTATAAAAGGTCATTATAATGAGAATGAATATGCTTTGCTTGCACTGTACTTATGCATGCAACAGAAAGACCAATGGTTAACAGCCATTAAATGCCAAGGGCAGCTTTTCCTCTTACCTTCGCACCAGCAAGGAGCCCAAGAGAAATGGCAACGCGGGCGCGGAGATCCGGCCTGTCCTTTGGCCACACATAGGAAAACATTGCAGATAGGATCTGGGCAGAGTTCACCTCCTTCAGCTGTTGAGAAGAAACAGGAAAAGTCAAACCTCCTGTGAGACACCAACAACCATTTGATCTGAGAGCGTTCACGTTGGGATGGGTAAACCCCCCCCCCCAAAACATTTGTATGGCGACATGCCGTCTGATGTCGTGCACAAGAAGCGAATGAGACTCTCTCTACCAATGAGGCCGCAACGTTTACGCTTTGCGTCGCCGCGCAGAGTGATGGTAGGCCAGGCCGGGCCTGCTGGACATCCACATGAAACATCAAATGTCAGGCAGTGTCCCGGGGGGCGGGGGGGGGGGGGGTGCTTCTGGAGCAGTAGCAGCAGCCGGGTCTCCAGGTGGACCTGGAGACCCAGCCTGGCACCACGCCTCCCCAGGGGGCCCCAGAGACTGTCATCGCGGCTGGGGTTGGGAACACGGCCGTGCCAACGGGGCTGTTTGCTCACGCTCCGCCACGCAGCTGCCACTGGGACCGTCCATAGGCCAAAGAACATGTGGTAATTCCTTTAATCCAGTCAATATGGTGGCACTGTGGTTTTGACGCTGTCGCCGTGGCAACCCCGACAAGAAAATTAAAGTGAAATTGTGCACAACACCTGCCTTTAATCAGAATGAAACTGGCAGCCACCGACACAGGTGAAAAGGCTGGGAATTAACTTGAAACAGTTGGATGCGCTTCTGAAGGTCAGTCTAGCGCTACATCCAATTGAAAACCTGAGTCTACAAGATGTTTTCCAATTGGAGGCCACGATGAATAGACTGAGCAGCGCACATTTTAACATGGCAACAGCCGCATCAGAGGAACTCAAATCCCCAAAGCAAAGACAGTAAAAAACCAACAACCACGCAGGGTCACAACACAGGCTGCTGCAGTTTAGTAGCGACTCATGTTGTGCTTTGTGTTTTTATACCGTCTTTGCCAGCTTAGCCATGAATGTGGTTTTGTATTTCCCCCTTCATGCACAGCCTGCACAAACTTCAATTCTCTGTTTGCCATTGTGCACAGGAGAATGGAAGGTACAGCCCGAAGCCCATCAAACCTGGTTAACTGAATCACATGCATGCATCCTCACATCCTTCAACTATTCCTGGGACAGCCCTGGTCCATCCTGAACAGCCCTTTCATTCACTTGTCAGTCCATTCAGAGAATGTAGCGTTGCTACTATGAATCACAACAATAATAAGAATAATAATATCAATAATAATAATAACAATAACAACAACAATAACAATAATATCAGCAATAGCAATTTCCCATTAACAGCCAGCGGCACAACTAGCAACAAGGTGAATACATTGCATTAACTCACCACATTTTTCGGATCCGCATTTAGACGGCCACCTGCACTTCCATGCCAACATGTTCGCGTGTGGTTGACCTGCAAATGCTGTGAAAATAGAACATTATGAAATGCCTCAGCCTATAATGGAAAACATCCATGTAGCTCCTGAGCTGTTGAACATTACTAGTAAAAAAAAATTATTCATTTGAGTAACCCAATCCACCTACAGGGACAATACACACGCCTATCAAATTTTATATGGAGGATACACTGTAAAATTAAAATAGGCTACACTCGGCTGTCAGTCAGAATGCAGACCTGTAGTTCATCTTGACCTGAATGTGAACTGTAGGTTGAACTGGTGTTCAGCGAGTTCCTGTTCAAGCTTCCTCTTATAATTGATTCCTGCTAGAAGTGTGCTAGCTGCAAGAAAAGCCTATTGTTTCTCTTAATTGTATTCAATATGTTATGGAGTAGAGGTAGGGCAGGCACTTGACAGATTGTGAAGGAGACCACACTCTACTCGTGCATTGTGTGCATAAATCCAACAGTGGCAGGACGACGACAACAACAGAAACAGTCTGCAGATTACAGACTGAACAATAAACAGGATAGATGGGTGAGGGGGTGTATGGGTGGCAGGTTTCCAAGGTGTATATTCGCAGCTCCTTGGATGACACACAATGTGATGCTCTTCGTGAGGTCACGTTTAAAAAAAGAACCTCCCCTCCCCACCCACCCAAGTTTACTTTAACCATCAGTAGACATACAGTGTCGCAGGCCTAATACAGTATAATACAGTAGGCCTACAACACTGTATTAGATGTTAAAGGGATATATACACATGTTTACTAGAGTCCATGAGAACCCATCACGTGCTGTACTCACTCTGGCTGCTTCCAGAAGGCGCCGGCTGTCTTCCCTCCTGCCGACGTGCCATGTTGCTGTTCGGAGATTTGCAGGTGAATTTAACTGAAAAGGTAAAAAAGGACAAAATATTAGTACACAGAAATATTGAATATTAGTGTATTGGAAATATATCCAAATATTATATTATATACAATGCATATTAATATTATATTCATATTTCCCAGAGGTAGGTTATACGAGGATATGTTCAAATTTAAAAATGATAAAGTTGTAAATATGAACAAACAGGCTCAGCTCAATACATGGTCCGGTAATGTGGATGTATACTGAAAAGTAGGAAAAAACCTTCTGTAGATAAACAAAACATAACTATGAGAGGAGGTCAGTAGTAATGTATGCACCAATGTATGCACCAATTCCACCAATTGCACCAAGTCAAATTCATTGTAGGTGCAAACCTACTTGGCAATAAACTTGTTTCTGATTCTGATTCTGATTCTGATGTATAATGAATGTCCATGATTCAGGATCAATGAAGACATACGGTCAAACTTGTTAAACTTCTTTGCACTGGAGCAGTTTGGTAGTTACAATGTTGTATCCTGCCCTCTGGGAGAAGGTTCAGAGTAACGTGTTGCATATTACATAAATACCAAAAGTAAGTCATTAAAAACTTTAAGTAGCGGCAGATAAAGACGAGGCCAGGAGGGACACTGGAGAATATTTGTTTTCGTTCGACGGGATTGGTGAAGATTAACCTGGCTGTATGTACAGCCAGGTTAATGTATGTATGAAATTATTAACCAACATATTTGTACGTGTTTTTGAATGGGGAGTGTTTGTCTTCTGCGGCTGCAGCATGTGTGAAAGTCCAATCGAAATGTTTCACTTTGTGGGAAAATCAATTGAATACTGAAACTGAACCTTGTCCCATCGCACGTGAAGACAGCTGTCATAAAAAAAAAACCACATCAATAGTTGACGAAACAAATAATGACGACACTGATAAAGTGCCGGGCGGGGACGGGACGACTCTTGTTAACTGTGATGATACGGAGACAGTGGCCTTATCTAAAAGACCATAGGACATGAGATAACATGCTTCTGTGCTGAGGCCATTGACCAAATGGCTAAGAGATGAGCTTTGGTGTAACAGGTGAATACAATAGATCTACAACAACGGTGGCCATAACAGCCAACTAACGGCACCTTTTAAACATAGATGTTTTCAAGGTGCACTTACACTTACAAGGCGCAACTAACAAAGTTAACTTTCGAGTTCACTTCGACGACATCGACCGCCGGGCCCAACAACTGTAACATGTAGGCAACGATATCCAAGGTGACATGACAGCCACTGATCTCAGAACATAAAATATGACATGCCCTATGCCACTCGTACATACTCTTAAAATAAAGAGAATGATAGACTATGATAGACAGACAGATGTCTGCACAATGTGTCCTTGTGCGGTGACTCTCTAAAACTTAGTGTCCTTTTCCGCAACACACATGCGTCACCTACCAGATATGAGTTCTGATGTTTAGGATCCGATCTGTTCGGTTTATCACTTTTGCTCCACGCGTGATACGAACTCGTTTGCCGAAAGAGAACAGCTAATCTCCGTCTTTGGTAATAAAATCCACATTTCAGCGAGACCAACATCGGCGCCATGTTACCAGGTTATGACGTAATCAACTCGTAACCTAATATTTTCGTCACTTCCGCTTTCGACTATTTTTTTTTCTCCACTGTCAGTGTCAGCGCTAGCACAAGAGCTACTGGATATATCTGTATCATCAATCCTTGACTGTTTTTTTAAATAGTGAGCCGTCTAAATTGAACCATATGTCGAATTGTAAATGAGGAAGCTGTTATTGATTATATGAAGCGGGTGTGTCATCTGAACAGCCTGACAAAACCCCAAAGCAACCGCGTGGAATCAAGCTAAGTAAGGACACGTTGTGTGGCTGGTTTCCTTTGAGGTTGCAGGTCAGTGGGGCGCACAGCAGGGACATAACATTAGCCTCAGTGCTACACAGCGTTCATAAATCTTGGAAGGGCTTTATCTTTCCTCCCACCTCCCCCTTTCCCTCCCCCTCCCGTCCCAGAGTTTTTTCAGGATGCCATGCCACAATCAACAGATGAACAATGTCAACAGTGGCCAAGAGCACCCCATGAAGCAAGTGCGGTTTGCGACCAGTAGCGACAACAGTGTCCCGGACGTGGTGTCCAACTCAGGATCAGAGGATGTCAGTATACAGGCAGAGAGTCAGGAGCCGCTAGGACCCCAGCTTAAACTGCTCCCCTTGAATGACCAGATCCGTGAACTACAAACTATAATTAGAGACAAGTGAGTTCATTTCGTTGTTTCTGTGCAAGATATTGGACCGATGTTAAGATATGGTGCACATTGTCGTGCTTTTTGAAATCGAATACGTTTCCATAATGTATGTCAAACGACCATTCAAATCTGACCACGGCTCTGTGGACCATTTCAGAACAACCAGCAGAGGGGATTTTGTGTTTTGCGCTGACCGACTGGTAAGTTGTGGAGTTTCTTGTAGGGTTTTGTTTCGGTTCTTTTAAACCAGTACAGTAATATAACACCTCTCCCCTGACAGATCAGACTAGTGGTTGAGGAGGGACTTAACCAGCTTCCATACTCGGAGTGTACTGTCACAACTCCAACGGGTGAGTGTCTGTCCCTAGCCACGAAATAGGCAGTTGCATGAAGAAGGACCCCATGTGACATCACTCTTATAGAGTAATATGTTTGCTTTGTGCTGTGTGTTCTCAAGGCTAGTGTATTTGCCAAATAATATGTGACCATGAACAAAGCGATATCAAAAGCTATATACCGACTATGTTTGCACTCCCTAGATGTACAATTACTTGTATATTGCTTTCTCATGCCAGCCTTGGTCAGCGTATTAAAAGAAATCCCTTACAAAAGCCATGTCGGATATGAAAGAAGTGTTTTTTTTTTTGTCGTCTATCAACAGTAGGTCTAAGCAAGAGAAACTCAGTGGATCGACATTGTTTAATAATAACCCAAAGATGATGCCCAAACTCTGTACATTGTTATTTACGCCTACGTTTTTGTCCTTTGAGAAGTGTTGTGATTGACAGGCAAGGTGGATTCCCTGAACCAATCATGGACAACAAATGCCCTGATTGGTCAGAAATTAGGCAGCAGAGGTCGAAACACTAATTGGCTCATACAGAGGCAGGAGCAGTCAACTTGAAACCGATATTCTCACAGTGCATTTCACTCACTAATAGCTGTCCAATAGCTATGCCATTTCTACCTCATTATGCTCAAATAGAAGCTGTTAGTCAAACTAGATACGCACTACATACACACACTACTACATATGCACTACATACACGCACTACTACATATGCACTACATACACTCACTACTACGTACACACTACATACACACACTGCTACATACGCACTATATACACGCACTACGACATACGCACTACATACACACACTACATACACGCACTACTACATACGCACTACATACATGCACTACTACATACACGCACTACTACATACGCACTATATGCACTACTACATACGCACTACATACGCACTCATCTAGGTTGGAGTTACTGTCAGCTTGTTGGTCAAAGCAAGTAATTATGTTTCAGATGATGCGTCGTTTAATTAATTAAGTTATTGGATTCAATTACTTGTGAATTAATGAATTTCAAGTTTTTAACATGTGTCATAGTTGGTAAGGCATAACAGGGTAAATGGCTCAGCAGATGACTGTAAAAACTACCAACACATCGACCGATCCTTATTACTTGTATAATAATTCAGAAGAGACAGGAATCAAGCGGTATTACCAATGCATAATAACCCTGTGTTTCAGTGCAGCAATAGTGGTTTAATGTATTGCAGTGGGAATGGTTATAGGCAGTCTGACTGTTCATCATTAATGTACGCAAATGGCCTGCTAATGGTCATAGACAGGTGCAAGGGAATAAAGACTGCAGTTGGCTTTTGGTTTTGAGAGGAGGCAGGGAGACACTTCCTGATATCTTTCAGTATGAATGTGAGGTTGTTTTGCATGCTGTGGTTCTTTTCAACAATGTATTCTAATAAGATACCCAAAGTCACTCGGCTAGCTGTCCCACTTCAGAACACGTTTTTCCTTTTTTCTGTTAATTTCTTCAAGGATGTATTAAGTGGTAGCATTTTTTTTTCTCGGAATACTAAAAAAGGGGACATTGTCCTTTTAATCACCTGTACCCATGCTGAATGTGCCTGTTCTGTTGACATTGGGTCCATCTTTATTTTTCACCTTAAGGGTACAAGTATGATGGCGTCAAGTTTGAAAGAGGGAACTGCGGAGTCAGCATTATGAGAAGCGGTAAGTCAGAGATGGTCTCATACCTGCACAATTAGATTCTCCTGTTTGAATTCTGTTGCTTTTTAACAGCTCTATTGTAACTCCTCTGGGATGCTGTTTTTGTGGTTGTACTGTATTGTACTGATAAGTCAATTTAATGGTGCCACCAATGTACTATAAAGGAGAAAATCTCTTGCAGTGAAAATTCTGCATGTGTTTTTTCCCCCCGTTTTGTTCTCTCGTCGTTGTATGACATTGTAATATTATATTAAATCATCTATTTTGACAGTAAGGGGGGAGGAGAGAAATATGAAATAACATAAGATGTACTTCATGAAGCCCAGCAGGGAAACGTCTGGGGTCCATCTACGTAATTTATTCATCATGTCCCAATACAGGATGATGGAAGTGCAGAGGTTTCTGCAATACAGTACCATATCGAGAACAGGCCGCAGCGGGTCTAGTGCTTTAGCCTTTCGTGTGTCTGCTCGCAGGCGAGGCCATGGAGCAGGGCCTACGCGACTGCTGCCGGTCCATTCGCATCGGAAAGATTCTGATCCAAAGCGACGAGGAGACCCAGAAAGCCAAGGTGTACTACGCCAAGTTTCCCCCGGACATTTACAGGAGAAAGGTCCTGCTCATGTACCCTATCCTCAGTAAGTGGTGGATGTGCAGGCTCTACGTGACCCCCTGGCCTTCAGCTCGTGTGGCCGATGATTCAAAGTGGTCAAGTACTCTCTTTGGCAGTACTGAAATAATCCCACATAATGCCATGGAATTGCTGCACATTGCTGTTGCGTCTCCCGTTAAAAAAAAAAAAAGATATGCTTGTTAAAATTGTATTATTAAATGTGTTGACCATCTCTGCATGTTCTGCATTTCCCCCATCATACAGTGGCATTCACTCCCTGTTAATAATTACAGCTCTCATGGGAAAATTAGACACTGCCTCAGAGATGGCCAGCAAGCTGCTGAATAGCGTAATGAGTGTCTCCAGAAATAGTTTTCTAATAACCATGGCCTCTCCCTGTCACAATGAAGCAGCATCTTCGTGTACTACTCCTCCCTAATTGAAGACTCATGTGGATTTAAGAAGAATGATTAATTTAACCTATCAGAGCCGGACTCTGGCTGCTATGACGATAACAACAACGGATCAAGGGGGCAACCGGTTTGCCCTCTCAGCGGGGGGGGGCTCGTTGCTATGGGCGAGGAGGAGGGGGAGCTGAGCATATCGTGGCGTGTTCCACCCATCGCTGAAGGATTTCTCTCCCCCACCCCCCAACCCCCACCCCAGGTACAGGGAACACGGTGATAGAAGCAGTGAGGGTGCTGATAGAGCACGGGGTCCAGCCCAGACACATCATCCTCCTCAGCCTCTTCTCCACGCCTCACGGTATGTCGGCCCGCCCCCCCCACCCCCCTCACCCCTCACCCCTCACCCCTCATGCCCTGGTCCCTACCGCTAGGCTAGCCATCCTATGCGTACAGTTGGTTCACAGCACTAGTGGTCCACATGACCGACTGAGTGATCTGGTCAGGAACGAATGCTTTTATTGGTTTTATTTTATATATATTTGTATGAGATGTTGTTCTTTCGTCTCAGGACTTTTTATCGGAGGGGGAAAAAAATGTATACGCTTTTTCTCAAACATTTGTGATGTTGAAAGAAAGAAATAAAAAAAACCTATGCTCTGTACCCCAAGGTGCTAAGTCAATTATCCAGGAGTTCCCTGACATCACTATCCTGACCACGGAGGTGCATCCTGTGGCGCCGACACATTTTGGACAACGGTACTTCGGTACCGACTGACCACTGGACTCAGGGACAGCCAGAGGATCACCTCGACACTGGAGCTGTGTGAGGGGGTTTGTTTTATGCACTTGCTGTTTGCTTCGTCAGCTTTTGAACATTCACTGTCCGCATTGACCTCATCAAACGAACAAATCCGTACATTCACTACCGCCAACCGCGCAACCCGGTGGGCAGCGGCCATTCATTTTCAATTGGTTTCCATTCGAGCAGCGTTGTGGCTTGGTGACTCCGTTGCAAGGCGCCTATTCGTCCACCAGATTGGTTAAGTACTTGATTTTTCGACTCTGCCTCGGTTGTGCTGTCCTTCTCGCTATGCCAAATACTTACTGAATCTCCAAAGGACTCTCCAAATAATGTGGCTGTGTTGATTTAGCTTTTGTTTCCCACCTGTGTGAACTCTTGGTTATAAAGACAAAACTGACTTAAGTACACTTGAAGTTGATTTTATTTTTAACAGGTTACATCCAGATGAATCAAATAATTCATTGATATGTTGTCAACTGAACAGCAAGTAGAGCAGTGTCAGTGTGTAGATTTTCCAGGTGTTAAAAAAGGGTGGGCTCCACAATCATTATTTGAGTAAAAAACGGCTAAAAGGATCTTATGAATAGCTAGCAATATTATACTGCTATCTGCAAACACCTTGATACTGGTGTTTTGTTGTTTACCTGTGTTACATTAAATGTCCTAATATTTCATAATCTGCATTGTTGCAATATTTCATGAGTCATTTATTTATGGGGGAAAAAAAAAACGACAATTCCTCTAAAGATAGCATATTATATCAAGAGATAACGTAAAAACATTCAAGAGATACCTGCTATACATGTTCTCAAAACACCACAGCTAAAAATAAATACACGTGATAACACAAGATTTTCATGCAGTCGGGTCGTACGGTTTGGCCTGCCGAACAGAACGGGCAGGCTCTGGAAGTGCATCACTGTCCTAGTGGGTTTATTGGACAGTGAGCAGGGAACTGACATCCTTGACTTCATTGTGGTTGGAAACCGTGGAAGCGGTTAAAACGAGCCTTGAGGTCTACACACGCGCACCGACCACACGGGAATGTCTGCTAGTGTGAGCCTCGTACACATTAGTTAACGTTTCAAAAACGGAGTAAAAGCAATGCCAATTAACAGATGTCCTCTTCCAGATAGTATTGTACTGGCTTCACTTTATAAAAGAAAAAAAAAAAACTGATGCTGCCTATTCGGGGTGCCTCACCCAAATATAGTTTCATTGGACATGCTCTAGTAAATGTCCCGGATTTAATAGTTTTTCTTCCATGTCGTCCACAAATTCGAGACTTCTTTTGTCTCCAATGGGACCACTCCAACCTCTCGCGTTATTCTCTCTCCAGGAGCAAAATGAGAGAGAGGTTGCATTGAAGAGCCTAAACAGGTACCGTGACACCCCCTTGGGTTTGTCCTTTACAAAATAATTTCCACTTAAAATTGTTGTTAGACCGATAACAAGTAATCTCATTCAACATCAATACTACATCATCTTAAAATAGATAAATACCCTGCGTCGGCCAGGTGCAACATTTACGCATGTAAACCAATAACCCAACATTGGAAAACAAAAAGGAGACTTGTTAGAAAGACCACAGTGCTGTACCTCCCCAGAGCCGCTTTCCAGTTAATAACCGCTGACGGTCCTACGACGAGCAGAAGAACAGTACGACGGGAACACGGAGGTAAGGATGCGCGTGCCTGAAGAACACTGGTACACTTCTTCCGCCTGCCCTTCCAGTAGAATGCAGGCCTTACTGTAGTGGTTGCATCTATGCATGAAGAGTGATGCTGTGGTCGACCACGTGGTCCCTTTCTCTCCACGATTCAATTGGAATACCCGGGTAAACAGTTTATAGGACTAGGAAGGAGTCATCAACACGTCTCGCTCCCCTCTGGGAAGGATATGTCCCAACTAGTTCATCAAAGGTCCACAGGATCGGGAATGCATTTGCCTTCATGTAACGGGTGTGGCGGATGAAATCCTACGTCCTCTTCGGTGTCTAGTACCGCAACACTCGAGGGAGGACTTCTCTATTGCTCCATTTCAATAGTGACAGAAGGGTCATCATCTGTAAAACACAACATTTTTTGTGAATTTGTTTGGGAACACTAATGCATTGGGGGGGGGTTCTATCCTATCCTAATTCAAAGGCAACTATCTGAGACTATAGGTTCATCAGTGGTGTAAACCAGATCAAATATGGATGTCTTTAGTAGAATCCTCTATAATATATATATAGTAGTATATAGTATGCTCTAAAGCGCACAATGCTATTGTTTTCACATTTACTGCTGATCAGACGCTGTTTTGCATCCGACCACCAGATGGCAGTAGGGAACCAAAGATGGAACAATACAGTCAAAACATCTAGAAAACCAGAGAAGGAAGAAGAATAGATGCTGAAGTGCTCATAGATATGGAAGTGCTCACCAACGCTGCCCTCGTCAGACCCATCATCAGACTCCTCCCACATCCCATCATTAGCCAGCAACGGGTTGTGAGATTCATGTAGACTCTTCAGGGGGAAGTAGTGGCCGTTTCCCTGGCTGTAAAATGCAGAAAACAAACACATTTATGGCTTTGTGAACAATACCCAAATCTCCATTTAGACATGGACATAGAGACTTTATTAATCCCCGAAGGCAAATTTGGTCGCTATAGCAGCCAGGATACATATAAATACAGTACAAAAAATAAAATAAAATACCAAAAAATAAAGAATACAAATAAAATAAATACAAAAAATGCAGTGGAATTAGTTATTATTAGTTATCTCAATCCTCTTTGTTCAAGTTTAAAAAAAAAAAAAAAAAAAAAACGACAGCCGCAAATTTCCTTCCGGAAAGAGAAACGACTCGATGTGTGGCCATAAACGCCATGTCGTACATTTTGTTGACAGAAACCTTACCCCGTGAAGACCGGTACGAGCCACAGCCTCCTGTTCTCTCCAAACACCTGCTCCAGGTTCCTCCGCAGGCCCACGTTGAATCCATTCCGGTCGGGTCCGCCAACGAACACCGGAGCTGAGAAAGCCTCTGGAGGAGCACAACGGACGCCAGTGTGAAGAATACTCCACTTTGTTTTCCTCCCCCACAAGTAACGGAGTGAGATGTGTTACGTGGATGACATTTGAGGAACGGGAAACTTAAAAATATGTAAAAAGCCTTACCCAGTGTGGACCTGTTCTTGGCCACTAACCAGCAGTGGTAACTGAAGAGGAACATGAGACTGACGAAGAACATGAGCGCCACAAACATGAGGAAGAGCACGTGGAACTTTGCGGGTCCATTCTTAAGGTCTCCCTGTGAGGGAGACGGAGAGAGAGAAACGCAATGGCTAGAACACAGCTCGTAAAAGGAAGAGCCTGCTTTTAACGCACACACTCCTGAGCTGCACCCTGTGGCATCATGGCCTCTGACGCCTTACGTTAGAGAAGGGTGGACGACAGCAGACACTCACCTCCCAGAACTTGAGGAAATACTGAAAGACGGTCGCCGCAATGAACACGCAGTACAGCATGGAGTACGACAGGAAGAGGAGGAAGAACTTGTAGTTGGAGAAGCCCACACAGTTGTTGACCCTGAAAAGGACAGAATGTGTCATGAAACACATTGAAATTTTTAATCACGTTACTTTTTTGAAACGCGGGATCAAACGGTTAAAGCAAATCAATGTTGCCACTCACCAAGGGCAGTGGTGGTCCATCTTTAAAACACATCTGCAAAAATACAAACGAAAATATTGACATTTACATGGACATTTAGGGCATTTTGCAGACGTCTTTATCCAAAGCGACTTACAAAGAGTACATTTGTCATAAGAAGGTGAAACATTTTGTAAGTAAGAAAGTCACCATATAAAATATCAGCTTGAACTGACGTATACAAAATTGTATGCATCACAGTGACTAGAGTCATCTCATTTTAGATACAAAAAATAAATAAATAATAAAAACTATATATAAATAGATGTGTCCTATGATAATCCATCCAGTGGTTTTACATATATGTGTATATATATATATATATATATATATATATATATATACACGAATATAAGTGTGCCCTGTGATAATCCAGTTTGCTTTTCATCCAACTTCCAGCATCACTGCCTTGATTAAACCTTATCGGGGTCTTCTTTCCCGCCCCGTGATAACAAACCTTCTAATTATCACAACAGTCCCTAGCCAGTAAATATCAGCTTGCCCGAGGCAATATCTCCAGACAAATGGATTGGAGGGGGAAAAGCAGACTTACGTTTCACAAACAGAACAGTGATGGCAGCGGTCAGGCTTCAGCACCTGGCATCGGTCACAGAACCTGATAGCTGGAGGCAAGAGGAGGGCCAGTTGAAAGAGGGGACATTTGAGCTGAGCTTACCCTTCACACACTTCCTGCAGTCCTATAACTTTGTCAGACCTATCAGTGCTAATGAAAGAGAAACATTGGCTGATTACCCTCAAGAGGGGACGGCACACACACACACACACACACACACACACACACACAATTGCCTGGCTCCTTAGTTTTCAACATAGTGTGCATGCTGTGGTATGAACAGGTGTACAAGAAGGGGCTTGTGGTTTTAGGCATGTAAATGCTAAACCGCGACACCAATAGTTCCGCATGACAGATGAAGGGGAAATGGAGGTCCCCTGGCTTTTCGTCCTGTTCACGGAAGACTACTACTCAGTCAAATTAAAAACTCACCTACAGCACAATACATATTTTTGACCTTTCCTAAATCAGTATAATTACGGCATGATGTCACCTCAAAGAAAACCGTTAATTTACCTCCAGATTGTGCCCGGCTGAAAATAGGTAATTTCTTTGCGATCTCAGCCAGTATTTGTTTCTGAGCATCTGGCCTCTCTTCCATTTCATATCTTTCTTTGTCCGAGTAAGACAGCTGGAACTGGGGGAAGAATCATAAACGCATTGTAAACCAACCAAAAGGAGCACCTTCATGAATCTGAACATACAATTTATGACAGTCAGGCAATCAACCCTTTTTTTGTTAAACAATTAAAGAACCAGATTATCCGAGGAGGGAGAAAATGTGAGCTACCTTTTTGCATGGGGATGCGGGTGGAGTGAAGATAGACTTCCAGTATGTCCAGGAAAACATCACAAAACAAACATGGAACACCAGAAGATAGGCCACTGCAAGCACAACACAACACAACAGCAATCATGTTGAGCTGAACTGTTGCGCTTTGAAATAAAATGACATTGTGGGGGCTACGTTCACCAATGCAGAACTCACCCTTTTCAAACGTGTTGGTGATTGTAACTGTAAAAGACCAAAGAATCAGCCATACAATGAGTGGTGTGACGAAAGAAGCACTTTTACACCACTGATAAGGGGGCTAACCAGAGGTCTACTCCCGTCGACAAAAGACTCTTTGTCTTACATAAAAAGACGATATCAAATAATGACAAGTCATGGTCAAATTCGGTTTTTTTTAAACGCGACTAAGGGGAGTTAGCTCCCAGAAAAACACAGAATGAAACACTTCCGCTTAGGAAGCTGCTAGCTCCTGCGGATCTCTTTCTAGTCAACATAGGTATGCAGCAATCAACCCACAGACAATGAAAACGGTGTACTTACACAAGCACAGTTCAAACACATATGCATAATACGACCACAGCACCACGGAGGTTATTATAAGTACTGGTATCCAGGAGAAAACCCTTTGACAGCATCTCAAACCTCTGGAGAGAGCCATAGTCCATCTAACCTTTGGCGTCATCTGCGATCGACTACCATTCCTGGGAAATCGGATGGGAACGCAGTCTGGGAGCGATTAACAAAACTTCCAGGTAGAACTACAATGCACAGATAACGGATACATATAGATATAGCCTATATGTAACGTTTGATATTTTGCATCCAAGCTATACCAATTGGGATAAAAATTGGACGTATTGGCACATCGTATTTATTTATTGTTTTGTATATTTAAAATTTCGTACAAATCCCTTAAAACTGTACTTGTGGCATTGTTACAAATATAAATTGTTGTACAAGTTATTTAATTAGAATACATTTCAAGGAAGTCAGGGCTTTGGTGAAAATGTTTTTGGAACCTTAGGAAAATGAGTTGCACCGTGGTCTATTTTCAGTGTTTCCCAGGTATAGACTGTAGACATTTCCTTAAACAACCAAGAGGAGGCACTGTGACACTACTACTTTAAACCACGCAGGCCTCCCTGAAACCACAGCCACCTGATGACAGACATGCCAAAATACACCTTCAACGTTCAGTACGAACACCTGTGCGTCTGCTCGCTGTCAAGGGGATCAAGTTCAGCTGATAGTAACACATATGGTTTTCACTGGATTTTATGCTTTGAACGTAAAACCGCGCTTTAATGGTTTAACTTAAATCCATTGTCAATGTTAGGGGGCCTTTCCCCTCACCAAAGTTTAATGTCTACATTATGGAAGGAGTAGACCTCCCTGACCATTGCTCAGCTGTGTGGTGAGTTTCTCAGATGGTCATCATTGAAACATTTATGAGACATAGCGAGAGCCCTGCGGAACAAAAAACAGGGGATGGGCCCTATTCCTGACAGGCCGACACCGTTGATGTCACCAGGCATGGAAGAGATGATAAGCATCCACCTCTTTGTTTATCCATGTGCACATCTCCGCTTTAATGTAGCCTACGAATTCCTCTTCCCTCCATAGAGATGCTTCCTTATGCCCCCCCGCCCGCGGCGGGGGGGGGCCGCGCGGCGGGGGGGGGGCGGGGGGGGGGGGGGGCGGGCGGGGGGGGGGGGGGGGGGGGGGGGGGGCGGCGGGCG
>JAOPUH010000002.1:10325558-10337394 GCA_027123175.1 Urophycis cirrata
GGGGGGGGTGGTGGGCGGGGGTGTGGTGGTTTGTGTGGTGGGGGTGGGGGGTGTGGGTGTGGGGGGGGGGGGGGGGGGGGGGGGGGGGGGGGTTCCAGGGTTACCTTCCTCCAGCTTCTTCTTGAGGTCCTCGATCTCCTTCTGAAACTGGCGCAGGAGTGCGTCCTTGGGGTCCTCGTTGATGCGGGCCTTGTTCTTGATGTTCTTGGCCCGGTTGGCGTAGCGCAGTGTGCTGATGGTCTCGTCGTAGTTGTAGTCCGCGGGGCCGATGTTTGCACACTGAGAGCCGTGGAAAAGCAACAGCAAAACATAAACACAGCCTCTGGACTTCAGGGGTTTTTCCATTCATTCTCATAATCAACAGATTGCCAACTTTTTGATTCACAAGAAATGCATGGATAACACATTGCATTAACTGCATTACATGCATTTTTATTGTTCAGGGTTATAACATAATTCAAGTTGAGATGAAGGGTGTTTCCCAGGACTGGGCTCGTTCATCCTACCATCATGGTCTTGGAGTTCCCACCAAGCGAGTCCTGCAGCAGGCGGGTTAGCTTGGAGTTCCTGTAAGGCACGTGTGTGCTCTTGCCGTCCACCAGGGCAGAGATGACGTTCCCCAGGGTGGAGAGCGAGAGATTGATCTTGGTGGCCTCCTTCAAGCGCTGCCCGGTGGCGCCGGTTTTCCCTTGTCTCTCCGAACCCTGGTGACGACGTTGAGATGGTCAGAGAATCATCGGGTGATGATTGAAACAAAATGCATGTGTCCGTATCTGCAGCTGCATCTGGACTTCAAGGGTATTTAAGTGTTTCTTTCTAAGCCCCACTCACAGCCAGGTCGACCAGATGGAGCTTCCCCATCCGCACATGCTGGTTCCCGTCCACGCCTTTCTCGCTGCACTCAATGGTGATGGTGAAGATGGCGTGGGAACGAGAGCTGTGCTCGTTCATGTTGGTGGCCCCGACAGAACCTGTCCACCGGGGAGGGGGGATTCATCAACATTCAAGTCCAACATTCAAGGGTTACATACGACATACATCTCATTTTTCATCCAAAAGATCCTGGTTTTGCTCACGGTTTTTGTGGCCCAGTGTCATAATTCTGTCCATGTCGTCTGCGTTGTTCACAACGTATCCTGAGAGGTCTTTGATGTAAACACCAACATCAGGCCTTTCCTTAACCTGTCAAGGGAACCAATTATCAGCATCTGTTATGGACATACTGCGTCACACTACATTTATTAGACCAAATAATCAATGCAGGGTATTTGGGGGGAATTTACAATATCAATTAATGTAAATTGTAAGTCTAACTAGGTCTACATATCTCACCATAGAGAAATAGCTATCATAGAAAATAAAAATAAAATATCATATCTATTATGCAATCGGGCAGATGTTTACCTCAAGCCTCTGCAACTGATCCTTGCCCAGCAGATCCCTAACCTCCTCGTTGTAGATCTCCAGGTAGGACACCCGAACTAGAAACCTGGACAGAGAGCGTAGCTAGGCTGTGATTCAAATTGTCAACCAGTACAGAACAGAACAAGTCACGTACACCTTTTTGATTCATAGCTCAGTGTGTGCTCAATAGCGTGTGGCCATACCGTGTATCACCCTCAGCCTTGGCAATGTGACCGAAGACATGAGCGAAGGAGTTGGGGATTATGCCCCTGAGTTCTGGCACTGCCCTCACACCCTCCATGGTGAATGTTTTACCAGTGCCAGTCTGCCCATACGCAAAGATAGTTCCTGTAAACCACAGCAAGGGGCGATATATAATAACTTAAATAAGAATGTAAACAAGTGCCAACAATGTTTTGTCTTCCAATTATTACATTCACGTTGTAATAAGCAAAGCAGTAACCCATCAGAGTATAACGTTTACATTGTATGTATATCAATGCAATATCAATGTATTTAAAATGTAATAGTTAATCATAATAACATATTGAAATAATAATGATAATGACAATCACGATAATAAATCAAATGTCGTTATTCTCATATACAATATGAGTTTACCATTGTAACCCTCTAGGACTGAGTCTATGATGGGTCGGGCTGTGAGATTGTAAACATCAAGCTGTTTGCTATCTGGGCCGAACACAGTGTCGAAAGTGAAGGTCTTGGGCGGTTCATGCTGGGTTTCAAGTTTGTTGACGGTTATGGTCCCTCGAATCTCGTCCACACTGACGGCCTGTTTGCTGCCCATCATTTTCTCCTTCTGGTTGAGCGGACGACATCTCACGACCACCTTGACATTGTCGCTTATCTCCAGCTTCTCGGGTTTATCGTGTTTATTGCTCTGTAAAAAAGGTGTCGAAGTGCGATTGTACATTTTTGCTTTGACTCTCTTGCAAACAACAAATGCACAACAAACTACAAGAGAAGATGGCGATATGACCCTAGAGGCCTATCATTCATGGTCAATGCATAACGCTAAGTGGCCCTTTACAATACATTGGGGTTGAGATCAGATGCCATCAGCATCAATGCATTTGGGGAAAATAATACACAACAAAGCCCAGCCATGTCATCCTCCACCAGCCCGCATTCATTAGTAAAATGATGATTGCCAAACCCAACATCGCTTGCTCGCCTGGTAGGAAAGCAAAAAGATGCTAAGCTGCAGCAAGAGGATAGCAAGGATAGCACAGCGGGACGAAAACGAGTCATTTGCAAACGTGTTTCAAGAGAAATATGCATTTCAATCGAAGGGGTCCGTGGTGTTATTTAGCTGTTAATCAGAGGAGGGGCATCGTGCTACTTCAAGGCGAGTATCTGTTAGCATCACATCGGTCGGAAGAAGGGAGGAACGCCCTGCAAACAACCACAAAGAGGCGGGGCCGACTTACCGGCATGTTGGAGGTGTAGACTGTAGTGTATCACGCTGATTGTATAGTAAAGTGCAAAGCTTAAGAGCTTAAGGCTGTTTTTCTTGTGTTTCTATCCTAGGTGGGTTTGAATTGAAGCCCTGTGCCCATAGTATCGGTGCCCTGGAAACACTGTTGTCAGGGCGGACTGGCTCTGCGGCTGCGCACTGAGTCAGGAGTCGAAGAACCAATCGGCAGCGAGAACACACATAACTGTAAACTGAAGTAAATCCATAGACGCTATGCATAAAAACAAAACGGAACAAAACTGTGTCAGTTAATTATATATTAGCTACATTAAATTAAATACTTCTATTTAGACCATAGTGATTTTGGTCTGTTACGCTTAATTTTTCAAAGGTTCTGAGTCACATCCGGGATGCCTACTGCCTTGTACGCATCCTACCTACTGCAAGATGCCTAAATTACTTGTCCCTGAATAAGTTAACGCTCTCTTTGTAAATCTCTCATCCGCATACACAGAAATAGTATTTCAGCTATATGGAAGCATTGTTTATTACACATTAGCAGTTACAGGGTCTGGCAAAGGCACTCAACAATGTGTGTAACAAGCGCATTAAACAGGGAGCAGTCATCATGTCAAGTGGGCTTTGTGCAAATATCATACTTCATGTGTAACAAACATGCACATACCTTAGAAGACACAAAAATAGACTTTATTAATGTAGCCATACCCAACGCCCTCATTTATTTAAGAGAAAAACATGTGATTTTTATATGGAAATATAACACCAATTTCCAGTTCCACTGTGTTTCAGCTGTTCGGTCATTCAGACAGTTTGAAGATTCAGAGAAGGCTGAACAATTTGAAATATTGCAATCCAATCAGCTGAGTCTTTCTAGTGTCTGTAGAATACTGCTGTTAAATAAGCCAGTGTGTCCACTGCTCTCCTGTGTGACCAGGAGCCGCCCGTCCGGCCTCAGCCTGTGAACCAGGACACACTCTCCTTGTAACAGACTGAGCTCAGAGTCGTCCTGGGCTAAGTATGTGGTCCCCACCCTGTGCCTGGTGGAAAGCAGAGAGGCAAAGGTAAAAAGGTTAAGAGAGAAAGCCACACACTGCAACTACGACAACAGCCAGGAGTGACTACAGAGAGTAGCAAAGAGTGAAACCTTCAAAAGACAAAATAGTGAATAAATGAGAGATTACACTATGCATCAAAGAACCGCTAGTGTCTGTGTGTTCAACTACAAAGTTTTATAGCTCACCCAACCCATTATCATCCCCGCATAATGTATGTGGATATTTGAGATTACCTAGTAGCACCTAGTTAATTTCTAATATTACCAATTAAACCTTGACTAGCATGATATAGCATGATAACTACCCTCTAGTGGTAGCAATTACAAACTAACAAACTATATAGTTTGTTAGTTTGAAATGTATACATACATATATATGCTAATTGGCTCCAGTAAACCAGACAATAAATCACCTGGTGGGACTGAACTGAGCCGATGCCACTGACTGCATGGGCTGAGAGGCCCCTTGCTTCTGGGGGTACAGGTCAGAGATCTGGCTCGACTCCAATCCTTTCCTGAGGACGGGGGCCTTCCCTTCTTTGAGAATGATTCCTGGTCCGTCCCTCCCCAGTGTGAGTGATGGGGCCCATACATCCAGTGGAGGAGGGCCCGTTTGACCAGAAGAAGCAGTCTGATTCCCAGAGGGCCAAGAGGACGTTCTCCGCCTTATAAGAGGGGAATCTTCCTCGGTGAGAAATCTTACAGATTTCATTGGCTGGTGTAAGGAAGGTCATTATAAAAGTTAATGTAGCAGAGGGATTATTGAAGAGCTTTCAGACAGAAACCTAATTATGAATTCAGATTTGATGTACTTTATTAATCCCACCCAGATGGGAAGTTAAAACCAGCTAAAAAATGGTACCTTCTCTGTGTTGTTTTTCAGTGAGTCAGGTCGAACCAGAATGGAGTGAGGGCCATTTGCAAGTTGTCTGTCCTGCTTGAAGGCAGAGTCGTGAAAAACTGCAAAGTCTCTCTCCTTCAGGATGTCGGCAGCAGATGGCGCTGTTGCTTCAGACATCCATCCCTGAGGCCTCCCAGGGGTAGGCAGAAAGCCACTGTGTTTTTTCCTTTGTAGGACCGGGGAGTGGCTTGACACTTGGACCTGTTTTAAGTTCTGTAAGTGGGATTGGACATTTGAACTGGAAGCATGAGTTGCGAAATGGTTGCCCCGATGCGTCGAGCCTGAAACAACATGAAGACAAATAATGAGATAAGGAAGGCATTCTCTGAACAAAATGTAACCTTATGAAACCCTGGAGTGGGTCTTAGCGTTCAGATGTGAGGAATTGTTGTCCGCCCACTCGCCTCTGTGTGAATTAAAAGCCCGCCTCACAGTGTCCCAACCTTGGGAGACCCCTGACAGCCTTCCAGCTGCAGCAGCAGCAGCGTTGGATGGCATCGTGTGCGGCCCCCCGTTGAGGACAGACGGGCCCGGTCCCATAGGATGCACCGCACCGTCCGCGCTGACCCGGTCCAACGCCAGCACCACAGCAGGACTCTTGGATGCCGCGGGCCTCTTGCCCACCGTGTTGTAGGTCCCTCCTGCCGGCGCCGCCTTGACCTCGGTGAGCCTCGCGGACGTTCTGCCGTGTCAGAGACAACGCACGGGAGTCAGCCGGGACATTGGGGAGGGACCGCCAGATGTTGCGCTAAATACATTAGCTCCACGAGCACATTCATACTGTTTAGTCGTTCAGCAGATGGTTTCGTCCAAAGTGACTTGCGGTGAGTTCGGATCCAGGTCATTAGGGCACGCTGCTTATAGGTAGACTGCAGGGTTTGAACTGAGAACCTTTCAGCTGGAATTCAACGCCCCCAAAAACACCTTGTGACGTCTCCAGCCTACTTGCCTGGTTGGCTGTTGTTTCTCTTGTTAACTGAACTACTGACCATGCACCTGATGCTGACCAGGGCTGTATACAGACAACCATCTCCCTGCCATCTCACTCTCTCTCAAGGCTTGCAGCTGGAGCTTATTTCCCCACTTAGTACTTTTTTATTAGTCTTTGATTGGTTTGTCCTTTCTTTATGCACACATGACACCGCACGCCTCTTTATCTTCCACTCATACAACAATGACACCGCCGTTTTACTGACAGTACACACCTTAGGGTCATCTTGAATTACACTGAACACTTTCCTTCAGGGTACTTGCGGCTGGCGTCGCTATGAACCCACAGCCTGGCTGTGGGTTAACAACACTACGTGGGGTAACAACACTACGTGGGGTAACAACACTACGCTGCCTCCCGCCCGCCTCCCGCCGCGTGGCTTATGCTGGTCAAAACGTTAGCGTTACTCAACTCCCAGCGTGGCGGGAGGGGGTGGGGGGGGGGGGGCACTCACCTGAGCACCGGAGTGACGTAGTTGGCGGGCAGGATGCCGACTTTGCTGCTTCTCAGGGACAAGCCGCGCAGCCAGCCCTCGTTGAAGCGGCCGTACACTCCCACCATCTCGCCCTTCCTCAGCTCCAGCTCCTCGGGTCGCCGGGGCTTGTAGGAGTACAGCGCCGCACACCTGCTCAGTTCAACAGACGTGTCTCCTCAGAGCTGTGTTTTCCCACTCGGGGGGCCTTTATACGACATTTGGTGCGTTTAAATAAAATGGCGACCGCCCATTGTTTTTCGGTGGGGTTACCAGGCTAAAGCAACCCTGTTGCTCACCGACTGCTTGTTATTTCCTGTCGGTCTTTGAGGCTGCGTTAGCCTTGTGGAAGCGCATTCTGGCGTCACAGCGTGACGCCTTAGCATTATTATCATTACTCACACACTGATGGAGAGCTGCTGGGTGGAGGCGTTCTTGACCTCAGCAGAGGAGCCGGCCACCTGGGGGCTGACCAGCGCCATGGTGATGGTGGGCGGAGTCTCACTGTTCATCTTCTTCTCGCCCTTAAATGCATGCAGTGTGAGTCAACATGGTTATCGTTATGAAGTATGTGGAGGGGAAGAACAGATGATGGTGATACAATGGAATTTCATTACAAATAAACCCTGACCTCCTAGTGTGAAGGCAAAACTAACAAAGGAGGCGTGAGGTGTAAGTATCAGAAGGGTAGGCTTGAGTGTGTGAACTGGTTGTTGTTGTAAGTACATATTAGAATCTGGAATCAGAAATACTTGAGTCATGCCAGGTTGGAAACTGGGTGGTTTATAAAGTTATAGTGTCAAAGTGTTAAAGAAACAGAGTGATTAGAATCAAACACACGCCTAAATACAGTGTAATCCATGAGTCAGACAACAAGAATGTCGGTTATTGACCCAGGGGCTGGCAAGGAAGTGGGGCTTCGGGTCAAGTTTTAAGGAACCTTAGCCTTTAGGAACATGAATTGAGGCAAAGATCCAGTGGATATTTCAAGTTACCCTCCTAGTTTAGTTTGTATTTTACATAAGCATGTAGGGTAAAGTCCAGAGGACTGTCGGGACATTCATGTTTCGCATTTGTAATATAGGTCCACCGTCAAAGTGCAGAAAGTGGAGGAAACAGTCTTCAGATCAGCCTGTTGTGAGTCAGAGCTCAGACAAGGCCTGAGCTCTGAGACACATCGCTGGGGTGTGGTTCAGAGCTGTGTGGGAATTATGTGCCATTATCATAACAATAATAACACTTCATCACGTGCCCTCGTAAATAAACCCTGTGAATACAGCTAAGGATCTTTGCAATAGCCCTTCATACTTCACCATAAGTTCATTGTTCCACGACTCACTAACTGACTTACAAAATAATGAATGAACCCACAACAAACACTAGCCAAATAACTAACAATGTGTAATGTTAATAATTACGTGTAAAATAATCGATATTTGATAGCGGAAACTTGCATTCCTGGTGCCTTGTGATGCGGTACGGTATCCCATACCTGCTTATATTCATCACTGTACGGTACATATAAATCCTTAGGGACAGGCCACCATACAGCCATTAACACCCCATACATAGGAGAAGCATAGGAAGGTACAATTGAGTGGTGACGTTAGAACTACAACCACGGCCTGCCTAGGGTTCTGTACAACGCCGAGCCTTAAGAGCCAGACGTGCAAGGGAACAAATCCAGCCCACTTTTGTCCTGGATGAATGCAGCCACCTACATCCCGAAGACATGCAGAAACGGGAAAGACGGGATGAATGAGTGTCATTGAGTGCCTCTTTTGTACGGCGGCCACAGAAAGTGCTATCTTGGATCCAGCCCTGGCTGGGAGGGAGCTGCAGACGGGAGAGACGCGGCAGCAGAGTTGCCCTGACACTGTAAGCCAGAGCGGTGTGAGGGGGGAGGGCTGGGCACCGAGAGAGAGTCAGATGAGAGGATGACAGGATGTAACGAATGCCGCGGCGTGCAGCATGGTATCAGTGATTAAGAAAACACAAATAGGCCACGTATTTAAATGCACCTGTTTCACAATAATAATTATCATATCATTTAGCATAATGACAATTAAGTAATGCAGCAAAGGTGTTTTAGCATACACGTTTCCACCAGGCACCCGAATTTTTCTTCCGGGGGGATTAATGAAGATTTATTTCATCATACCTCATACATCCACTTTGTGTGGATTCTTACTCTTCTGATTCCTTATGGGAACCCTTGATTGACAACATGCCATCATTTTGTCTGCATAACCATGCATCATCGCCGTATGGATCTTCTCATCCAGAGATGATGGGAAGCCACTTAGCATTGTCGCGGGGCAGCAGAGGTGAACGCTAATGGGAGACATTTCTCAGAATAGAGTGCGCACACACGCACACACACACACACACACACACACACACACACAGACCCTCAAAGGTTTAGCTAATTGGAAGCCTGGGTTCAGTGTAAGGGACCGGAGACCTCCTCTCGGCTCCTTTTAAGTAGGGGTGTGCGTGGTTTGTCTGCTATTATTGGCCCAGATGTGAAAGAGGGAGAGTTCTACCTGCATTGGTGAAAAGCATATATATATAACACATATATAACATATATAACATATATAACACATAAACACACACACACACACACACACACACACACACACACACACACACACACACACACACACACACACACACATACACACAGATACAGAGACAGAAAGAGAGACAGAGGGAGACCGAGAGATGTGTTATATAAGTAACTCTGCCAATGACTCATCATCCTCAACATGAGAGAGGGAGAGAGACAGAGAAACAAAGAGAGAGGGAGAGAGAGAGAGAGAGAGAGAGAGAGAGAGAGAGAGAGAGAGAGAGCATCTATGCCTCCCAGTGTGTCATCCTTCTTTCACTTTCACCTTTTGTTGTTGAGTTATGTTTTTGATGTTGTTTTTTCAAAGCACTCCACATTGTTCTTTCTTTCTGGATTCCAATTGTTACATCATTCATGTTATTAAATACTTGTCTCTTCCTTCTATCCCATCTGCCGCATCCCACAACCTATTATGAATCTCATCTCAATCAAAGAAATAAGTTGTCCCATGTCACTTGTCAAGCAACTTTTTACATTACTGAACTTTGCAAATGCAGTATTGTGAGAAATGTACTCTTATCTGGCTCTGGCTAGCCATTTGAAAACGTAACCTCATGTAAAAGAAATATTCCTTTCAGGCATGATGTTGTGAATCTTATTGCAATAGCTTGTACGACTGTGAGTGGTCCGTCCAAAGATGTGCAGCCAGACAGACCGCTCAACATATGTCCCGCACTCAATTTTTATTGCAATATTACGGCATAACTACCCGATGACAGCTGCTTGCACTGAAATCAACATGTCGTCCATACTCAACGCTTGCACGTACAGTATGTCGTCAACATTTCCCCAAATCCTGCAACACCAGGCAAAAACGTGTGGAAGCAATTACAGGCAGTCCCATCGGTCCCTCCCTATCTACCAACAAACGAAGCAAAAACATCAACACGTGACGCGACCACTCTCATCACAGTGCCGTCGCTGTGGAGCCAACCGAGGGCCTCCCCATGATGTTTACATTCCAGGGCGCCTCACCCCTCTCTCTCCCTCATTCCATCATTGCCCCGTGTCCTCTAATCCCTTCCAGACGTCAAGTTATCTCGTGCACGTGCATGTGTGTGTGTGTGTGTGTGTGTGTGTGTGTGTGTGTGTGTGTGTGTGTGCGTGTGTGCGTGTGCATGTGCGTGTACATGTGCGTGTTTGTATTCGCGGTGACCGCATCGCCTCGGTCGGTCGTCGCTAAAGCCGAGTGTTTTCACTAAAAGACGTCAATATTTTGTGTCCCCGTCGTGACCGTGCATGACCTCTGGATGACTCAAGTAAAAACCTCTTCACAATGAAACCTCTGCTATTGTCAGAAGAATGCCAATAGCAGAGGAGGTGTGAAAGGGGCGACAGTCACACCTGTCAAACAAGCATCAACCCTCACATCCATGACTCACCTGTGCCAGGTGTCTGTGAGACTGCGAGACAGAGCGCCACTTCACTTGCTGGCCGATCCCCTTGGAAGGCGGCACCACCACAGGCACCTGGGCGGAGGCGGTGTTGGGGTGGTGCTTCACAGGGTCACCCTGATAGACGGCCAGGTTCCTGCAGCTGGTCGACTGCCGCCGGATGCTGTGGTAAAGGGCGCTGCTGATGCTGGGCTGTTTGCCTTGGCCGGCCAGGGGCGGGCCGTTGACCCCCAGCGTCTTGGGCGCGGGTGCCTGGAGGGCCCCGAACGGGCCGGTCCGGTTGGGAGGCAGGGGGTCGCCGGGGCCCTTGTTGTTGCCGCTGCCGGCGATCGCGTTCCAGGGCCGATGGAGCGGCTCCGCGGAGTCACTCCCTCTCCGGGCCTTTCCGTCCAGGAGTTTGGCAGCCACAGAGTTGGGCTGGAGTCAAATCAAGACATTTAGAAATGTCAACAATAACGAACACACAAAAAAAAAAAAAAGAAAGAAATCCTTCGAAAAAAAAAAAAGTTCAAAGGCTTACAATTGCCACTTATTCTTTCGCTGCTAAGTGGCAAGTCTCTCTGAACACCCTTACTTTCCACTGACTCACCCCCTACAACTTACAGGCAGGAGAAACAAGCAGGAGGGATAAGTACCAGCCAACGAGTGCTGCTGGCCCGTGGCGTTAAAAGACGAGCGCCAGGCAGATGGAATTATAGTGCCACACCGCCAGGCTTTCCAGACAAGCCGGCCAGCCAGGGAGGCAGTCAGGCAGAGCCAGGTTAATGCCCCTCCGCTCTCTACAGTGATGCGCTGTTATACCGGCACAGGCAGAGCGAGCATTACTGCGTCTTCACGCTCAGCTGCATGTCACAGGCGACGGGTGAGCATGAGAGAGAGAGACCGCCAGGGAGGGAGAGGGATGAGGTTTTAAAGTAGATCGAGGAGGATGATGGAAGAAGACAGTGCAGAGGTCGGGGGAAGATGAAGAGCAGAGCTGAGGGCGGTCCGAGGGAGAGAGGACGCCGATGAGCCACGTGCGGGAGGCTAAGTGGAAGGCTAGCCGAGAGTTAATGAATGAGGGAAAACGGTAACACAACTGGCGCTGTGCATCTGTGAGAGTGCTGCGCGGGACAAAATTCAGGGGAAAAAAGCAGTTGAATATAAACACAATTTTCCTGCCGTCATAGAGAGGCACAGAAGTAAATAAACGACAGAGCGCAAACTGAGCAAGGTGAAGAAACCTGAGTTAGCAGGCTAGGGCCAGCCTAATGAGAGCCTATGCAGCGCACAGGAAGATAAGCTCTTCCCCTCTTCAGTTAATACTGTAGGTGTGACATTTCCGGACCATTCAGCAAGTACCGGGGAGATTAATGTGGTGCCCATGCGTGACCCTAGTGGTGCACTTCCTTCACTAGTGTCGACAAGATTATAGATCAGCTGGCTGTCATCCCAAAAGAGGCCCAGGCATGAAAGAAAGAAAGAAAGAAAGAAAGAAAGAAAGAAAGAAAGAAAGAAAGAAAGAAAGAAAGAAAGAAAGAAAGAAA
>JAOPUH010000002.1:10385756-10399174 GCA_027123175.1 Urophycis cirrata
GCGCCGCGCACCAACGCCCCCCCCCCCTTGTCCGCCGCGCGGGGGGGGGGGGGGCCGGGCCTTTGGGCCCCCCCTCCTGCCTTTTGGCCCTCCTCCCCCCCCCCCCCCCCCCCCCCCCTCTGCGAAGTTTTACTGCCGGGACTTGTCGAGTCAGCACATTGGATGTTTTCAGACATAGGGTCCACCCACGTCCACGATAGGCTAGGCGCTTCTTATCGAGCAGCCGGCAGCAGCCCAGCAGTTGGACTGTAATCCTAGCCCAGGCGGTGGTGACCGTACACCTACACACGCACGCACACGCACGCACGCGCACACATGCACACGCACGTGCGCACATGCACACGCGCGCGCACGCACGCACACGCACGCGCGGCTCGCTAGCACAATGGAGCCGGGGCTATCTGCGCCGGTTATCTATCTCTCTCTCTGAGCTGGGGAGAGGTTAAGCCCCCCACCCCACCCCACCTCCACCTCCACCTCCACCTCCACATGTGAGAAGGTGGAGTAAAACTTTGAACCGCGCCTCCTGGAGACGAAAGCCCGGGGCTGTAAATTAACTGAACATGCCTGTTGAGCATGAATAGGGAGGCGCAGCGGGGGGTGGGGGCGCGGGGCATGGGTGGATGGGGGGCGTGTGGGGGCGTGGGGGCCCCAGCACATACAATGGCAGTTTGTATGACCCAACTGCCCCAACTGTGGTATCTAAAACAGCGTGGGATGGCGTGTTTATTGGCCTCGCTACAACCTGCATCTCCTGTTTCATTCATCTTATATTTTTTGTGTGTGCAAGTTGTCTCTTGCGTATTTTTCCCAGTTTTCCCCCCCCCCCCCAAGTACATGAAACGGGGAGAGGTATGAGGGAATACAGCTCCAGTTCTACCGCCATATTGTGTACAACGCATACGCAAATAGATAGGCACAGGATAAAAGACCAACACATGAAAACAGAAATGGAAATACAACTCGGCAGATATGGAACGCTTGTTTCATATACGCACACGTAATACACAACACTCACAAACGCACACAAACAACCCCCCCCCCCTCCCCTGCCCCCCTCTCATCAAAGTCCTGCTGTTGCATGCGAGCGTGCGGACCAGTTCCCCATTTCTATTTTGGTGGCATTACCTCAGGCCGGCGGGGAAGGAACACTTCCTCGTTGCCAGGCCTCCTTTGCCCACGGGGTGGTAGTGGGTGGCTCAAACAGGGGCCCCGGTGTTGTGATGACTAGACACACCACACGTCCGGACATCACACACATGCACTGGTGTTGGCTACATGCAGGCATTTCTGGGATCTACAGCCCTGATGGATGGCGACGTATTGATAGTCAGTGAGCCGGTGGTCAGCCCGGCGTCTCTTCTAAATCACACGCCTCCTTCTGAGTGTGTGCATTGTTCCCCGAGACCAATGGCAATGTCACACCTGACTGCCGAAGGCTTACTCGTGTAGCTTGTGCGCGTGTGTGTGTGTGTGTTACTCATGGCACCGAACCTGACGCACAATATGCCGGCCGCCTGGACGTCCCTTTGCGGTGTCCTATAGCTCCCTGCTCTAATTGATTACTGAAAGAGCCCCGACTGCCGTCACAGCACGGCTCACATTAATTGCTAAAACGGGATTATGGTTTGTCAAGCGGGGAAGCGCCGGGCCAAGTGACTTGGTTTGGCTGCGAGTGTTGAAGACGTGGCCTGTTGACGGTATCGCCCCGGAGACCAAAGCCCCCCCCCGGCTCTGCCCTGCCCTGCCTGCTTGAAGGGCAGGCCTGTGTCGGGAGGCGCGGGTGGATGTGCTGCTCCGCCGTTGCCCTGAACGCTAGTGAACCCGGGTGGGAATGCGGTGGCTTCCTGTGGACAACAAGCGCTGGGCTCGGCACATGGTCCCAGCGAGGGGAGAGAGAGAAAATAAATCTGCTCTCCTTCTACTCTTGTCATGCAACAGCAGAGTGTTTCGACCGACGAGCCGACCGCAGAGTGCCGTTGACGCTGCGCGTTTCCCCAGAAATGGACAACAAGACTCATTCATATGAAGTGCCCGTGCCTTATTGACAAAACAAATGGACAGACGTACGAAAGTAGGTTACGTTTGTTTGCGACCACAAACGCGGGGGGGGGGGGGGGGACAAAGCTGCCTTAAGTCCTGGGCGGCCGTAAGAGGCTGTTTGCCTCACTAATTGGATTGAGGCCAGCAGATTTAGGATGACGAGCACACCTTTTTTAGGCCTTCATCCCAGTGGACTAGTGAAGGGCAAACTAGGCTCCCCCTCCGCCGTCACACCCACCATCCCCCTCCCTGTGACGGCCACACCCTGGCCCGGGGGTCCACGCCTGGTGTTTACACCAGGCGTGTTGAAGAAGAACCCATTCTTCTCACACCGAAAGGCCATGAAGTGGCCGTCTGTCAGCTGGTTCATGTGATCACACCAGCCGCTCGACCACACGCATGTCGCCGGGTCTCTCCAGCCCCCGCTAATCTGCATGTTAAGCCCCCCCGGCCTGTTGTTATGTGCATATGCACATGCGGAGCACATAGCTGAAATATATAGATCAATAGTGACTAGCTTAACACACTAACGCGCCAGTGTGCTGCAGCAGGGTACCCGTTTCAGTTTTGCGCGCAACGACCAAGCGCGTCATGAGTTGCTGTTCTTGTTACCTAAAAGATGACAAAGCCCTGGTTACAGAACATACCATCATGTTGCGAAGCGTAGGATTGTCTTCATAATGGGCCACTATCAATAGTGCATATAATGCCAGGCTCTTGTCCTTAGACGCAGTGGCCTCGGCCCCAGGAAACAAAAGCCACGGATTTGCTCGGTTTCTCTGGGAGTGTTTCACCTTTGTTTATTTTCACCAGGCTGCTGCAAAAGCGAGTGTTGTTTAACCGACACACAATGAGGGGAAACGCGCACTCACGGCATCAGATATTGATACAAAAAAACAAGGGATTTGCATGTTTTGTGAAACGGGGCAGTGGGTGGTAAAGGATGAGGAAGCTATCCCACAATCCTTAATTAGCACACCTGCACATATTCCTATCATACGCCGCCAAGACCCCAAGCTCCGCACACAAAGGAAGACGTGAGGTGAAAGGAATTAGGGTAGAACGATAAAATACCATTTAATTGATTTCCCCAGGGGGAAGGAGATGCTCCACAGCAGCAGAGCAGTGGATCAGTGTGGCTGGATGAGTCTTACTTCCAGCTGCAGTGTTTACCCGTCTCTTCGACACTTCACTGTAAAGAGTAAAAGGCCAGCAATGAAGTGGGATGTTGGAATCTATCTACATGCTGAATCACTGTTGGGTATGATAACACGGCCGTGTGGGCTGCAGCCATTCAGGCCCACGCGCGGAACGGCTAGAGCCTGGTGTTTGTGTAGTCTGCATGTACTCCTCGTGTTGGCATGGGTGAGTCCTCTTGGATACGGCCCTTTTTCCTTTTCCTTCTTCCCCTTGGAGACTCGGAGCTGCCAGTAGGCTTGAATGGTTCAGGCTCGCTTCCTGTCATTCGCCCATTACCAGCTGGACTCGACCTCCGCCCTCCGGCCAGTCGTGGCGCGCAGCGCAGACGGCTGGCTGGAGGAAGGCGACCGACCTGATGGTCGTAAAAAGACAAAGGGACGATAATAGCAAGATGAAATAATGACAATAACACAATCATGTGTCGTGAGCGTATTCGATCAGCACCACTGATGCTTTGATGGGCTTTGTTTCGATACGTGACTGACTAAAATATAACGAGCAGCCTGACGGGCTGACTGAGTCACCGTGCGTGTTGCTGTCCCTGTAGAGAGGCATCGACTTCCTCAAGGATGTTTTGTATTGTGCCTCTTCGCTCGACAGCGAAGCCGCCTGAACGACTGGACTGAACTCTGCGTCGATATGTAGAAGTTCACAGCGAGCCTCTTGTTGACGATACCGCGAGGCAAGTGTGGCGTGTCAGATTAACTTCCTTCTTATCACACACATGGGTAGGCTTTTTGCGGTGTAGTTTAACTCACCAAAAACACCTACAAATGGGTGTAGAGCCCCTCAAGGGAAAGGGGAGTGGGGGCGGGAGTCACTGTTTGAACTCCACCAAGCAGGGGAGAAGTGAGAGGAAGCAGCAGGAAATGGAAGCTCATTCCCCTTTGGGCCGCCAGGGATATTGACCGGAAGGAGGCTGGGGCCGGGCGACGCCCCTTATTGAGCGCACGCCGTCGCCAGGCTGCACTCCACCGGCGCACTCACGCAACACAAAACCCCTTCAGCTCCTCAGCGGCCTGGTGTTGGAGAGGCCCCTGAGCAAGGGGTTTTTAATCCCACCGCCTGAGTGCCTGAGTGAAGGGCCCTCGCTTTCATGCCCGCACACTCCAGGGTCCCACCCTGCCCGCCGCGCCCACACGGACGAGGCGAGGGCCGTCCCCGGGGCGTTCCCGCGGGACCTTGTATAACTCGACCCCGGGGGGGGGCGTGTCATGAGTGCCGGGGGGGACAATGGCTCCCTTCTGACCGAGACGACACCTGACGGTGGACGCTGGCTGCGGGCCGACAGACAGACGGGACAGACACATGGTCCGGCAGATGCACACGTCTCACCGCTCACACGATATCTCTCTCTCTCTGTCTCTGTCTCTCTCTCTTTCTCTCTCTCTCTCTCTTGTGGGCGTGGGGGTGGGGGGGCGGGGACCTCTGGCACCAGGATGCGGCAGAGCCACGCGCCCTCTAGTGGCGAGGCCGGCTGCCTGCATGCGGGGGCGTGATGGGATTCCTGGTGATTAAAACCAACCACTGCGCTCTGTGGTTAACCCGGGGAGGGCCCACGGCGCTCCGGGACTCTGTCTCTCTGACTCTGTCTCTCTGACTCTCTGTCTTTAGGTGAATCCAGAGAATGGCGAACGCAGCGCAACACAAGATGCGTCTCTTTCAGCCAAAGGTTTTCAAAATGTAACAATCATCATGTAAATAACGGATCATCGCCGCAATGATCCGTTATTTACACAGCCGCCCTGGCGCTCCTCTGTTGTGTCGCCTCTCGAAGGCAAGCAAGACTCTTTACCTCCACAGATATTTGCAGGAAAATACAAACGAGTAACAATCAACACGGATGGCGTTCCGTACCCTCCCGCTCAGGGCCTTGTTGAAATATGTCTGCAGACCGCAGCAGACGTGATTCCTACTGTCGACCCGTTTTCCTGCTTTGTGCCTCACCAGCTCACCCCCACTCTGTCTCCCTCTCCTCCTTCCCCCTCCCCCCCCCCGTGCACAGTTCTACCTCCAGACAGGAAGGGGTCGCCCCCTCGTCCTCCACCCAGGGGGGCAAGGCCGGCGGGGCCACCCACAAGATCTGCCTGGTGTGCTCGGACGAGGCGTCAGGCTGCCACTACGGGGTGCTCACCTGCGGCAGCTGCAAGGTCTTCTTCAAGAGAGCTGTGGAAGGTGACCGCTTTCTCGCTTTTTTTGTTTTGTAACTCATTGGAGCATTCTGTGCACGATCTGTAAGCTCTGAACTGAACATGAACCATGTCTCCCCCGGGGACAGCGGCGCCATCAGCCCGCCTCATCGACGGCAGTTGCACGCTCTCATCCGTTAGGTCGATAGGGCTGCGAAATGACAATGTGGACGTTGATGCATGATCAGCCAGGTCATATGTTAGGCTCTGCATTCCACAGAGGACAGGGGGTCTTTCATCACAGCGCAGGAGGCCCCAGGCCGCGAGGCCCGACCCAAAACCACGATTTGGAAACAAACTAACAACCCCCCCCCCCCCCCCTTCCCCTGTGTGTGTCCCCGCCCCGCAGGCCAGCACAACTATCTGTGTGCCGGGAGGAACGACTGCATCATCGATAAGATCAGGAGGAAGAACTGCCCGGCCTGCCGCTTTCGCAAGTGCCTGATGGCGGGCATGAACCTGGAAGGTAGACACTCGGCACACGCAGCACCTCTCATGTGACGAGTGTCATGGCAGAGTCCTCTGCAGGCACAGCACATGGTTACTTACAGTGATTAGATCAAATGCATTCACTTTGGGGCTGCTTTAGGGCTAATCATGGTTCATGAGGGTTGATAATTATTCTGCATTGTTTGGTTGGGTTGAGTACTGTGATGATTTTTTTATTGGTCGATAATCGTTAGCCGCTAGACCAAAGGCAGAACGACTTTCGAGGCATGAACATGAAAGTGAATAAACTATTCGATTCCACTGACAATGTGCAGTGTTTCACACAATGGCTACAGAGGCATGAAACATATGGAAGACATGGCCTCTGGTGTTATTTTGAAAGGAACTCAACTCCACCGGGGTGGACTTTGTTCCCAACTTCAAAACACCTCGACCCCAAACACACACACACAGACACACACACACACACACAAACTTTAAACACAAACTTTAAATCCCGCCCAACTCCCATCACAGCGCGGAAAACCAAGAAGCTGAACCGCATCAAGGGGCTGCAGCAGGCCAGCCCGGCCGAGCTGGCCCCGCCCCCGCCCGCCGAGGCCCGCTCCCTGGTGCCCAAGTCCATGCCCCAGCTCATCCCCACCATGCTGTCGCTGCTCAAGGCCATCGAGCCCGACACCATCTACGCCGGCTACGACAGCACGCTGCCCGACACTTCCACCCGCCTCATGACCACCCTCAACCGGCTGGGCGGGCGACAGGTGGTCTCCGCCGTCAAGTGGGCCAAGGCCCTGCCAGGTAGGACGCCTCGACACTGCGCCCTGTCTGCCGGGGTGCCGGCTAAATGCGGTGCGGGAAGCTTAAATGGACTGTGGCGACCTTCAAATATAATTTGGCTGTGGTCGCTGGACCATTGCAGCGGCGCAGGGCTGCGACTCGAGATAAACGGCAAAAAGTTGAAAAAAGTGATGTTTTTTCCTTGATAAGTGACTTCATGGAGGTGGTGGAGTGCTCACAGCAGCAGGGTTTCATCACTCGTCTCTCTCCTCCCCCCCCACCCACCCTCCCCACCCTCAGGCTTTAGGAACCTGCACCTGGACGACCAGATGACTTTGCTGCAGTGCTCGTGGCTCTTCCTCATGTCCTTCGGCCTGGGGTGGAGGTCCTACCAGCAGTGCAGCGGCCACATGCTCTGCTTCGCGCCCGACCTCGTCATCAACGAGTACGTCCCCCCCCCCCTCGTCCCCGGGCGCCGCTGGCCCAGCCAGCACTTTCACACAGCGCAGTGGGCGGAGAGATCAGTGGAGGGTTCTGGTGTTTATTTGCCTTCATTGCACGGATGCCACATCATATGTGGAATCCCCTGTGTCCTCATGCAGTGCTTGAGAATCCACACGCTTCAAGCACTCCCTGAAAGCAGGCCGGAGGGGGTCTTGTGATCTGATTGTTTCCTTTTACGACGTAGCAAACTACGGTTTGTTCGCTGTGGAAGGAATGCGACTCTGTTGTTGTAGCCACTTTATGGACTTGGCCCGATCACACGCATCTAAACAACCGGGTGCGCAACTCCTGTTGCTCTCGTTGCACTTTTTATGTGGCAAGTTCCCCGGATATAAAATGAAGTAACTGCAAGTAGCTTAGTTACCTAGAAACCCAGTGTTGGCTAAATAAAACAGCGAAACAGCTGTGTCTCACCCTAAGGAATGATCACTCCTTACATGCCGAGTTATAAAAATACATGGCAGTGAAAAAAAAAGAAGAAAAAAAGCAGCACAGTGAACAATAACCCGACTGTGTGCTGTGCTGTGACTCCGCCAGGGACCGCATGAAGCTGCCCTACATGGCCGACCAGTGTGAGCAGATGCTGAAGATCTCCAGCGAGTTTGTCCGGCTGCAGGTGTCCCACGACGAGTACCTGTGCATGAAGGTCCTGCTGCTGCTCAGCACAGGTTTGCTCCGTTTGCCTTGCCCACCCCTCGGCCCACCGGTGCCCCCCGCGTCATCCTCGTCACCGCTGTGCGGTTACCCAGCAGGATCCAGCGGGTCCCTTAACCAATAGACGCGAACCTAGAGACTGCAGCGGTCCCCGTGGGATGTTGCAGAACATGTTGTGCAACATCCCACGGGGTCAGTGGTGTCGTCCATCCATCTGCACATCTCTCGTGTGAGATTATATCTTATGGTGCAGTCATCTGGTGACTCTCACTCTCATTCATCTATCGGCCAGATCACTGACCAAGTCATGCAAAGCTTTACTCACACCCGATCAAATAGGATAGTGTGTGGAGAACCACAAACTATATAAATCTGGCATCATGACAGTGGCATAATTAACACTCTTAAGGGTGCTTTGTCTGTCTTCACTTGCCCATGCCACCAAAAACAAATAGTTCCCCATCTGTTGCAACTGCCCAACAAATTGATCCCATTCAGTCATTGTTTTAATTCAGGCATGCATTCATTTGATGCCAGATTCTCCAGCGAGAAGCATACACACCGACAAAAATAAAAAGCAGGCCACGTTTATCTCTTCCTCTCCCCACCGCAGTGCCAAAGGACGGCCTGAAGAGCCAGGCGGTGTTTGACGAGATCCGCATGTCCTACATCAAGGAGCTGGGCAAGGCCATTGTCAAGCGAGAGGAGAACTCCAGCCAGAACTGGCAGCGTTTCTACCAGCTCACCAAGCTGCTGGACTCCATGCACGAGGTACGGAGAGAGAACGGCGCCATGGGTGTTGTCTCTTGTGTGGAGGCCGTGGGTGTTTAGCTGTCCTTTATTTACAGTATATGTTGCTGTGACCTCAGCATTGAATCATGTGGGAAACAGCGGATGAAGGTGGTTGTCACTGGTCATGTGACTAGGTGTTGCTAATGACCCTGAGAGATGCTACCACCAACAAGAGAATGCATTGTGCCCTGGTGTTCAAGTGCCTCACAATTACACACTTATTCGGTCATTAGTCAGACGCTTTAATGCAAAGCGATGAAAGGTGAGACCGAAAAACCATCTCATAGTACATGATCAAAAATAGACGTCCTACAAAAAGTACCCCACGACCTAGCATCTAACACAACAACAACAACAGAGTGCAGAGTAGCTGCAGGAATCCCAACACACGGTTGGCAGACATTTTGTGTCTGTGGTGGTCGTGTGCCACGGTGGTCTCTCCGCGCCGTTAACAGTGAGTGGTTATGCGTGCTCATCTAAACCCCGCTAATGAAAGGCTCTCCCGCGGTGCGTTGCAGATGGTCGGTGGGCTGCTCAACTTCTGCTTCTACACGTTTGTCAACAAGTCACTGAGTGTGGAGTTCCCCGAGATGCTGGCGGAGATCATCAGCAACCAGCTGCCCAAATTCAAAGCCGGCAGTGTGAAGCCCCTCCTCTTCCACCAGAGATGACTGTGCCCCTCCTCACAGGAAACCACCACAACAACAGCAGCAGCAGCTACAACAAACTATGCCTTAAAACCCCACCACTACCCACCTCCTCGCCAGTAGGAGGGTGAGCAGAAAGTGCAAAGACGGGAGCGCGACCGAAGAACTGGAGGATGGAGAGAGACTGACTGACTGAGTGAGAGCGAGACTGAGTGAGTGAGAGAGAGACGAGTGGTGAGGGTGTGTGTTTGAGGAAGTGGGTATGCAGCCTGAGTGAGTCGGCCTTTGATGGGGTCTGCGGTGAAAGAATAAAAAGGGCAAGTAGACCTTTTTTTGTTTCAAAGGCAGACAACGGGGGCGGGACAGAGGCCGAGGTGTTGTTGTTGTTGTTGTTGTTGATGTTGTTGTTGTTGTAGTGGAGGTGGAGCAGTAGAAGGTGTATAGTGTATAAGTAATAGGATTTGTTTGTTTGGTAACGACTGAGTCAAATAGGCTAACCATCCGTGCTGTCTCAGGTTCCCCCTCCCCCCCTCACACACACACACACACACACACACACACATCGTATATCTGCAGTGGTTAACAAACAGTATCTACGTACAGGATAGGTTATGTCAAAGTATTTTGTACATTTTTCAGAAAAAAGTATCACAGTTTATATTGTTGGCAGTGGAGTCGGCGTATAAAGATATTCTAGCCAGAGCGCCATTCAACAGCCATTCAACATGGTGTTCTCCTGTCTTTGTAAGGGTTGTGTTCTGTGGTCCCATCCAGCAGTCCTCCAAACACCATTTCATCGGCACTGGCCATGCACGTCACTGAGGACACCACACCAAGTTGTCCTCAGATTGCAATGAAGGTGTTCACTACCCCCCCCCCCCCACACACACACACACACACACACACACACACACAAGCTAACCTCATCCATTCAAACATGTTATTTGTAAAAGGGAAAAGGAAAATAAGAAACATGTGCCTTTTAAGAAAAAGAAAAAAAAAAAAAGCTTCAAATCAGATTCGTACCCCTTTTGACTTTTCCCATAATAACGCATTTCTTGTCTCAGTGGTCCGCACGTGATTGTAGTTTTTCCTCTTGTTTCTCGTTCGTCGTTTTGCGCGGTTGGGGGGGGGGGGGGGGGGGGAAACCCGGCTCATTTATTCCACGCCGGTGGCGAAAAAGCGGATACACACTCTTCCCCCCGCCGCCTTACCTACCAAACACATATGTAACCGGCCCATGCATATTAGATGCGGGCAGGGGCAGCTACTAGAGGGTTAAGAGTGCAGGGTTGCCTATTAGCGCCCCTCCCGCGCCCCCCCCCCCAGCAGCCGGAGGTCTATCGCCTTGGCTCAAGGCCACGGCAGCCGGGGAGCTTAAACACTCCCGCTGCCCTCCTCCCCCGGTCTGCTGGAGCCGGCGTGACCCCCCGATCGCCCGCCCGCCCCAATAACAGGCCATTTATTTCATCCTCATCCTCATCCTCATCCGCCTCCCATCCAACCCCCCCCCCGGCAGGGGGAGAAGAACTGGCCGGAGCTGTTGGAGCTAGCGCAGCACGCCGTGGACGGCCTGCCGTACCACCAGCACCTGGCCGTGGTCGGGGAGTGCGTCCACGCCTGCGCCTACCTGTAAGAGATGCACACACGCACGCACGCACACACGCACGCACACACGCACACACGCATGCACACACGCATGCACACATGCACGCCTGCAAGCACATACATTGTGGCTTTGCTGCTGTGGTATCAAGTCAAGTCAAGTAAACTTTATTGTCAGTTTTCATGAATGTACAGGACGTACACAAAAACCGAAATGCCGTTTCCCTCGATCCCCGGTGCTAGACACGGATGCAAATATAAATATAGATATATAAAAATATAAGTACAAAAATCTAAATAAAAAGGGGGTCACAAATATGTACAATTGATATAAACAGTGTGTCATCACTACATTAGCGTTTTGTGGAATCCTGCCATATGAATTCCTTAATTTTCTATATTTTCTGTCTTTCGTTCCGTGTGTCTGTCTGTCTGTCTTTGCTTTCCTCTCTCTCCCTTGACTTCCATGTCTCCCTCCTTCCTTCCTCCCTGGCTTCCTTCCTCCCTTCCGCCCCCAGCTGGAGACTGGACCAGCCCAGCCCACTCCTGCGCGCGGAGAGCCAGAGACTACTGCTCAAGCTGCTGTCTCATCCCTTACAGGCTGTCAAGACGGAGGCCTACGCCCGCATCCTGCACCTGGTCAAGGTCAGTGCCGCGCTGTCCTAATGGAGACCCCAGTCCTGGAGGAAATGACTGATTCACTGATTCATGGCCGTCTATGGACACGCGCGCACACGCACGCACGCACACGCGCACACAAGCACGCATGCACACCAGGATATGATTCATCTTGGTACTGTAGAAGTCAACAAAAAATAACAATGGGGCGGGGACAAAATGTCATTGGTTAAAAGAAAACTAATTCTTGTGTCTGGCGTATAAAAATGTTTCCTCTTTCCCGACATTTCCTGCGCACAGATGTATTTCAGGTACGCCTCTCTCGTGGACCCAAAACAAACGGAGTGCTTTCAAACCTGCGAGCGAAATGAGCGTTTCGCTGCAGCGTTTTTTAACAAGGTTAAGAATCGGTCGAGGATTCTTCGTTTTTTTCCGCTCTGACTTCTCCCTGATTATAATTGACATGTCGAGATGCTCAGGAACAACCCGGCTCATGGTGGCCGTCGGGCAACACGCCGATATATATTCGTGTCGTTATGCAAAAAAAAAAAAAGGAAAAAAAAAAAAAGGGAATAGGGAGATAATTGGCGTAAGGCCGAAATAGCACCGCGAGAAAGCCTGATTAACACCCTCATGGAGCCGTCGTCGGGATTAATTTGCCGCGCCAGATCGGGTCGCCGGTTGCCTCTGTTTTCCCTGAGCTCGCACACGGGGCGAAATCTAAGAGAGCACCTGCTTTATGTGTCAAACGGGGTGAGTGTGCGGGAGTGGAGGGTGTCTTTTCTAAAGGAAAAAGAGAGAAATGCGAGCAATGGGTTGTCAGAGTTAAGTGTCAAGCGCTGGCTGCAGGGGGTTGCCCGGTAACCGGGTGGTTGTTGTTGTTGGTGTCATCCGTTGTCAGGAGAGCATCGGCATCCAGAACGCATCGCGGCCAGCGTGCAGAGGAATACACTTCCTGCTCCACCACAGAGTCCTGTACGAAATCAGCGCCTTTGGCCTCCAGGACTCTGCAGAGAAGGTTGGTGTGTGTGTGTGTGTGTGTCTGTGGGTCTGTGGGTCTGTGCGTGCGTGACAGATTTGCTGTTGATTTAACCTCTTAATATCTGACATACGGGACCCCACTGTGTAAGGGTTCTGTGGTGTTTAGCCTTGATCCACTTATTTCAGAGTCAATCCTTTTTGTTCAATACGTGTGATGCAAGGATCCACATACAGCCAATCAGAACACGTAAGTCCACAGTGACCCCGCCTCCTGTACTTGTCACTCAAAGGGCGTTTGAATTTGCTATCCCCTTAACTTTCATTTTTTTCTTTTCAATTAAAAAAAAACAACAATATTTAAAAAATGAAAATACATGTTTTATAATGAGGTTCAAGCAGATGTGATTAGTTCATCGTCTTATTTGCCTTGTAATATTGTGTGGTTAAGCACATAAAACAAATATTTCAAACCCTCAGACACGTTCTCATCATTTAACCTTTAAGCATTGCCCCCCCCCCCCCCCCCCTTGTAAAGCTTTGCTTTATAAAGCCTACGGGTGTCTCACTAAATCTCAGCGAGGTGAAGCCTGCCTGAAATTTACCGCCCTACCGCTCCCGTCGGCCCGTTTTAACACCCGCTCTCCACAGAGCGGCGCCGCTCTGCCCGGCGCCGCCTCCTCGTTCCTGTTCCCCCTTTCAAACGTTGTGCGGCGACCACTGCTCCACAGGTGAACGCGGCCGCCAGGGACGTCCTGCTCTTCCTGCTGACGGGGCGGCCGATGATGACGGCGGACACCTGGGGCCGCTTCCACGAGGCGCTCCACCCGGTCGTGCCCATACTACAGGTGGGGCCCCCCCCCCCCCGAACTGGGGACCAGCCCTATACCCTTAGCGCGGCCCCCGAGGGGGCAGGGGGGTTCCCCCAACCAGGCTACAGTTGCCTTGTGGCCTTGGGGAA
>JAOPUH010000002.1:10589904-10600674 GCA_027123175.1 Urophycis cirrata
CCCCCCCCCCCCCCCCCCCCCCCCCCCCCCCCCCCCCCCCCCCCCCCCCCCCCCCCCCCCCCCCCCCCCCCACTATATTCCTGCTTAAACGAGGGCATGTAGCTGCTCAAGACGCCCGCTGAGCCAGTTGATAAATAACACCCTGCACAAAGGCAGTGGGTACTTCCAGCGAAAAAACACATCTGAGGCACAGCTGTGTTGCAAAGCGCCACCCAGAGCTGTTGTAACGCACACTCCTGAAAGAGGAACAGTGGACTGGTGTCGAAAAAGACATGAGGTCATTGTCCTGTGTAAGCAAACCTGCCTCTTGTTGTTCGCCGCCGCCTCGGGTCTCGTCCGTGTGCGGGCCGAGCGGCGTTTTGAGTGACAGGTCAAGAACAGCGAGCATCAAACCCCCAGCGAGTGACAAGTGAAACCGCTGGATCGTCAAAAAAAACAACAACACTGCAGCTCATCTGCATCTCGGTCTCGCAGGAAGACGAAGCCGTTTGAGCGGTACGAGACAGGAAGCACAAATAGGCCACACGGCTTCTCTGCCGTGTAGCTTTTGCACCTCGCATGAATCCCATAAACTGCGATTTCAAACCATTCACTTCCCCCCTCTCTGCCCTTTGTTTCTCCTAGTCAGGGACCAGGTCCAAGCCTCATTCTGGGTGCTCTGCCCACACCTCGGTCTGGTCTTGAGAAGGTCTTGAGGCTCACGTTGACCCAGTTTCACATTTATATATCCACAGATGTGTCATCTGTACAATGTGATTCGTAACCTATATGCCATCCACAGGACTTTGGTTGAAGCCCTGCATCTTTCAGCAGAAAACCACTACGTTTCGTCTCTGCGGCCAGAGCCCATTGCACGGTTTCTAAATGGTTCATTTTTAGCTCATCAGCTAAAGTCCATATGGCTTATTGAGGCAAGCTGGTGACGGTTATAGCCCTGCATTACATGCGCACCTTGAGTGCAGCACAATGCCAAGAATATCAACCACACGATAGTTTGTAATTCTCCAGTCGTTTCGGTCTGTGTGTCTTGAGCAAGATGCAAACCTTCATCGCCATCCCACCAGTGCTGTTTCATCTAAGAGATGTGCTAACCACAAGCAGACTGAATGCTGGAAACCAGAAGAGCACACAATGAAAATAGTTCATTGTAGGTTAAAACCCTACATCAATGTAGACCAAACATGATAGAAGTCGAGGACTATGCAAAATGATCCTAAATACTATAGATCTAGACACTATAGATCTAGACTCCATTGAAACCACCTGAGTTGCTCTAACCACTTAGAGTCGCTTGAACACACTCGCTGACCCCAGACCGCTGAATGCAGACAGCAAGCTGCTATGAGACATGTTACTAATGTTTCCCTACACTGACTGCAAACTTTGCAGAAGTAGGTTGTAAAAATAGATGTGTTCTAAGCAGAGAGTTGATTGTCAGTGCACGATAGCACTATGGTGTGAGGAGGATTCTGCAAACTGTAAAAAGAGAATTATGTCAAAGTGTCTAACTGTCTTTGACCTAATTACGAGACTGTGACATTAATGTGTTAATTTAGAATTAGTTCTTAATTATTAATCTCATCATAACATTACATATTAGGAAGCATATATATTCAACAATGAATAATGATACGTAAATGTTTATTGAGTCTAACTACTCTGTTGACTACCTAAGCGTGGCGTACATAGTGAAGTGAGCTCTTGTTCCGCAGACTGCAAAGCGTACTGGAGCCCTGCTCTTGTTCCTGTCTCACCACGTGACTTCCTTTTAGTGCCACTGACTTTACTTCTTTGGGTGTTCACATTGCACAGAAAGGTAGTTGAGACTTCCCCTGTCCTCTCTTAACTGCGCTGCGTTAAGAGAGCCCGAAACGAGCCTGACACACACGCACGCACACTCGCGCTCCCTTCCTGGCTCTCTTGTGGTGACATCGCCAGCCACCGAGGAAGATGTTGCGGAGAAAGGCGTCCAATGCCGCAGAGAAGGACTTGGGACAGGTTTCCAAGAGGAAGGTGAGCCAGATGCCGGTTGTTGTTGTTGTTTGTTGTTGTTGTTGTTGTTGTTGATGTTGTTGTACTTGTTGCTGTTGTCGTTGTTGTTGTTGATGATGATGATGATGATGATGATGTTGTTCAGGATGCTACTGCTGCTGCTGCAGATTTTGTCATAGCGTTAATTGTCTCGAAAAACAACACAATGACTATGTGATGTGTACCCAAAGACGCGCCCGTCCAATGTGCTTTGTGTCTACAAGCGTCCCCTCTGATGCCTATTCTGCTCTTTTTGAGCGGGCCATTAACCCATCATCACAGAACATGCTTACAAACAAGTAGTTTGTGTTAGGGATAAGAGAACAACACACACAGGGAGACTCCAACGGTCGCAGAGCTCCAAATGAGTCAGGCTGCTGATGTTTCAGCAGGCTGACTCATTTCAAGCTCTGCGGCTTCGCCTGCCTCATGCTTCTGGCCACCGGCGTTTGACGTCCGACTCCTACACACAGCACAGCGGAGGACTTCTGCCGCACTTCTGGTGCTCCGTCGCTTTGCTTGACGGCTTTGTGGTCTGATCCGGGCTGTAGCGCGGTTCTTCTTCACCAACACAGCGAGAACATGAATGTCAGGGGGGGACCACGGCCGCTTATTCATTCATAGACTCGGCAAAGAGGAACAGAGAAATACTTACATTGTCTGTCTGTTTCGGACTGTGTTTTGTGTTTTTTTACGAAATGTGTACTCAGGAAGCAGAACTGTAAACAGAACCAAAAAGATGAAATGCAACAAAATGCGGTATAGCTGGGTTTATTACACACCGAAAGCCAAAAGGTTAACACCCGGGGTCAAATGTCTGCCCTCACTGGCGGGCGACCGTTGCCCAGTCGGCACCTGTTTCCTGTGGTGTCCACCAAAGGCACAAGGTGGAGTTACACTAATGTTGTAACTAATGATCATGGATGTGGTTCCACTCAGCAGTAGCATTAGGCAATATAAGAAATACTAACTCACTTGCTCAATCATTCAATTTTGGATATGACTCAAGGTTTGTGTTGAAGGCCAGCAAGTTAAAGTCACTCTTCCCCATTAAGGGGAGTGTAAGTAACTTTAATAAGAAAAAAAAATGTCAACATGCCACATACTAGTTGCACAGGAATCCATTTGGGTCACATACAATGTTATGCTCCACCATTGTGCGCCAACGAAATATGAGTCTTCTAATCACTGTTACTGATAAGCAGCTCAGGAAACAAGATATAGATACCCAGAACAGTTTCTGTTCCACACACCAGCGGCTGACAGTGACACACGTTGCCACACACTTACACACACGCGTGGCAGTGGAACGATTTGCGGGGGGGGGGCGTTTGTGACGTGACGGCAGCTAAACACAAGTCATCCTCACTGTGTCTTTTACAGCTCTCTCTGCAGCGGTCCAGCAGCTTCAAGGATTTCATAAAACCCAAGTCCCCCATGGGAGTAGAAGAACTCCACTGGGATGAGCATGTGAGTTGGACTCATGAGCCACTCGTGTCACAACAGTCACTCATTCGCGCACGTATACCATTCACTCAAGTGGATAGACACTCACTCAGTCACCCGCTCGCTCGCTCCCTCCCTCACATATTCATCATTCACTCATTTACGCTCTCACTAACACACCCAATCACTCACGCCATGACATGCACACACACACTGCCTCATATCTATACATATATACACTCAATCAGCCACTCACGCCCCACATTCACTCATTCACCCACTTGCTCACGCACCCACCTACTTCCCCACATATGCACTTGCCTACTCACCCAACCACTCGCACGCTCACAGAAAAGGGAACATATATATCTGCAAGAATATGGCTGCTATCACAGATATGTTTGGTGTTATTCTTTTGGCTGCTTAGTTCCTGGAAATTGGTTCCTACAGGGAACTCACTAAATGCCTTCCCAGCAGAGATGTATTCAAATGACATGCCATAGTGCCTTGTAGCCATAGGCAAGTGAAATCATCATTTCATAAACTTTGACTGTGTATGATGGGAGATTCTAAAAGTGTATGTGATCAAACAATATCCTGGTGACCATGCTCGTCACACATATCAACACAGAAATTCGTCGGAAAGCGATTAAGATGAATGATGAACATCTTGTGCTGCAATATCCACTGTGCCTTTGCACTCAGACAGGATGTCCTGTGTCAGCTAACCAAGCATAGAGCCTGTGTCTCAGAAGGTTGAGCAGACAGGCTCTCTCAGTGTCAGGAATGATTGCCTCATAAACCCTGGCGGCAGCACTGTTAGCTTTCACTCAGGTCTCAAGTCCATAGTGTCTTTTTTATACTGCTCGATAGCTCTGATGATGCTGGCCATGTATGTGTATGTGTGTATGTGTATGGATTTACATAGACATGTATGTGCGTTAATTGTCTGGTGTGTGTGTGTGTGTGTGTGTGTGTGTGTATACGTGCACACATACATGTAGGTGTTTGCATAAGCGGATGTGTGCTCAAGTGTCTGTGCGTGTATGTGTATAGAAGTGGTGTGTGTGTGTGTGTGTGTGTGTGTGTGTGTGTGTGTGTTCGGGTAGATTTGATGAGAAAAGTCAATGGCTTATCGTTTCATAATACTTAACTCAATTGTCAAGAAGGTTATCATCAGCACAAACGACATCCATGCCAGATAGGACGTGATAAGACGTCATTGAATCCCGTTAAGCATTTGCAACTAACGCATTTGAAACTGTGTGATGACTTTGCTGACACATAACCGTATCTGGCAGTAACCATACCATCACTGGCCTTGCAGGCGAAAGTCTCGCTGGACGAAGGGGGGAAAAGCAGCAGCAACAAGCAGGGAAAGTCGTGGCGCAACGTCATCTCCCGCACCATGACGCGCAAAACATCCAAGATGGTCCAGAAAGCGCTGGCGGAGGAAGGGGTGAGGCCCGTCGTGGACCTCCGTGACCGCCTTCAGATAACCGACAGGCTGCATTCTGCCTCGCACAGCGCAGCTCATTATGTGTCGATACGAGTGAATGTAGTGAATACATTTTATATATAGCCTATTATTATATTACACTTAGGCTATTATTTTGAAAGAAATGTTTGAAACACATACGGGCTACTTTTCTTTCCTAATCTTGTACAGTGTCGCTAAAAAAAAGCACCATATATTTCAAATGCTTCAAATGTATGAACACATGTGAGCCATACTGTGCTCACTGTGCTCAAGATGTAATGCGAGGTAGCATAGAGAGAAATACATACGTCCCTCAGCTGTAGAGGCGCATGTAGCCTTCGCAAAACCCTGCTGCCACCTAGTGGTCACAGGGTACAAACAGGGCTGGGTTCTATATTACAATTCAGAACAACTGGATAGTTACAGGTAAAATTAGCTATTTCAATTCGTAAAAAGTTTGAAAACAAATGCAATTAGGTCAAACTTGTTTACTTCTAAACAGTAATCTAAACAGTTCTACCATTAGGCTACTACATTACCCATGTACCCAAAAGCAGGACACAAGAGTACTTGGAGAGAGATCTAGTTTAGTAATGACGTTAACAGAAAAAAGTCACAGTATCAGTAGCAGTACCATTGTTTGTGATCAGGGTTCCACTAATTCCAGTCTCCGTTTTAAACTAACCAGAACCTCTCCACCTTTCTCGTAGAACGAGAGCCATGACGACAGCCCCGTATCTCCCACATCGGACATCTTCCCCGGGCTGTGTTCCGTCGGCAACAGAACTTCCATTTGTTCCTTGGGATCCGAAGACGCGGCGCTCGGCCCTCCATCCAGACAAGCCTCTGGTAGGCCACGCTGCACCAGACACTTTGAGGCATCTCAGACACGTGTCACGCAGGGGGGGAGAGGGTAGGGGTGACAGGGCATCAGGGAGGCCGCCGCCTGTCTGGCGACTTTGGAGATCGAACCCAGTACTCTTTGCCGGTTGAACCCTGTGCCGCCGTTACACTGTCCACGCGCTCCTCGATGTGAACATCCATATATATATATCGTACCAAAAAAAAAACCTAAAGAAGCATGGTAAATAACTCGCGCTAATGAGCGTTCCTGGAGTGTTTCACTACAGCCCTGGGTGTGTTCCTGTCTGTGCTTCCTCAGGCAGTGACAGACAGAGCCTGGACAGCGGCTACGGCCAGAGGGACAGCATGAGGCTGGAGGAGAGCGGGGCCGCCTACACGGGACCCTTCTGTGGTCGCGCCCTGGTCCACACCGACTTCACCCCCAGCCCGTACGACACAGAGTCCCTCAAGCTGCAGGTAAGCAAGCCCCTGCTGTGTGACAGAGCCTTCTCCTCCTTCGCTCTTCAAAGCCTCTGTCATGGACCCCGTGTGACCAATAAATGTGTAATACCGAGTTTGCTTCTCTGGGCTAATGAGTGGGTTGAATTTGCAAAGGAGACTCATAACGGGCCCGGTCGTTCCAGCGTGATGGGGGCGGGGGGGTCAATAGGGCAGCATCTTGTGCAGCGTCTGAAATAGCATCATAGCAAAAGAGCAATCAAGTGATTATGAGAGGAGACCTGAGGCACTGCAGTGAGTAGTCACAAGCCATGGCTGCACAGCGTCGACATAACCCAAACACCCACCCCTCATGCTGGGTGTACAGCATACCGTACATCATTTTTTACCAGACTCACCCACCTCATAATAGCTTATACTGACCTCCCCGGTACCACGCCACGGGGGGCTGTTTCTGTGTTTGTGCCCCTCATCCGAGACTTGAGTGCTCCAGCATCAGACACAAACCCCCCCCCAACCACCCTCTACCACACAGAAAGGTGACATCATCCAAATCATCGAGAAGCCCCCCATGGGCATCTGGACGGGGAAGTTGAACACCAAGGTGGGCTCCTTTAAGTTCATCTACGTCAACATCCTGCCCGAGGAGAGCCCGCCGGTCCGGAGGCAGCGGGTGCGGAGCAGGACGTGCCAGGCCCGGCCCAAACACCAGCTGCTGGACGACGTCCTTGACAGCATAGGCCTGTGTGTAAGTTTACACCCCTGTCCCCGGAGAGAGGTGTCACTGTGTCCTCCCTTCCTGTCAGCCGATAGGCCCCCGCATGCCGGCGCGGCTACCGCACCTTCCCCACGACAGCAATATCTCTTGTAAGACGTTGGCTGCCTAAGCTTATGCAGTGAGTGACGATGCCACCGTCGTCGTGCTCATCAAGTCATCGCCGCGTATGCTCAGGCTTTGACTCATCAACCCTCTGTGCGTTCCAGGAGCTGGGTTCCCTGCTGTCCATGCACGGCTTCAAGGGCATCGAGGACTTCGGCGGCCTGAAGGAATGCCACCTGAATGAGTTGAACATCACCGATCCCGAAAAGCGCTGCAAGATCCTGAAGGCCGTCGAGCTCCTGAAAGAAAGTACGTGTGCACACCGGGGGAACACACACACATGAGGCCTGCGGCGCAAGGAGACACTAGCAGTCATAGTGATAGTAATCCGGTGCCTCGTCAGAAAGGCAAACATCGAGGGTCCCTTCTTTTTGAGCCTGTGAAAACATATTTGTGAGCATACCCTTAATTTACCCTTCTGTATTTGTGATCAGCTGTAAGCGTTATCAGCCCTTTTTTTTCTGCTCCAGAACATTCGCTCGATGGATACATTTCACCCGTTTGAATCGTACGTTCTGTCGGGTTTCGTCATCGGTATTCAGTAATCCTCAGTGTGCTTTTCTCAAAAAGCCTTTGATACGCAATCTTGTCTGCACCTCAGGCTGCTGGTTAAGTGTTGTTCAATGTGAGCGCCAGGCCCGTAGCCATGGCAGTGATTTGACTACCATTCTGCACATGAGCCCCGGGGTGTTGTGTGCTGTTAGACGCTTCCTAATAGCAGCTGCATTACAACACTGCTGTGCTCTCATCAGCAATTCCCCTGTTGTTCACCCAAAACGAATTTGGATGGCCGATTAGAATAGTATATTTCCTTTCCCAAATGGATTGCATTGAAAACAAATGTGCTTTTTTGGGGCGTCTGGTGGGGATGTTCTGTTTCATGGAGGTCTTCATCTTCTCTTCCATTCAAGCTGAAGGAGAATCAGACTCCGAGGAGGAGAAGGAGGAGGAGAAGGAGGAGGAGAAGGAGACAGCCACTGCCGAGAGAGACAGCCAGGTCATCAGGGACTCGGGCTGTTTCGAGGGCTTGGAGAACCTGGCAAACGGACGCGAGGAGCCAAAGACGGAGGCTGAGGTTCTACACGAGGAGACGGAGGAGCCAGGGGTGGAGCAGGGTGATGACACAGAACAGCTGGATTGCGTCCAGGAGAAGCTACAGGACCTGGCGGTGCATTAGAAGGCACGTTGAGAGGAGAAGCACCTCTGATGAAGAGCTTTAGGTTCCCCGGTTCCCCCAGAGCCCCGGCAGAGGAGGGTAAGGCACCTCAGCGGACGTCTCAGTCGAGGAACAGCTGGATGTTTCCAGGAAGAGGGACGATAACGGTGTCAACCTGTTTATGCATATTGTTATTTGCATTAAATGTAGGGCTCCGTTACGATACAGGAACAATTACTGTGCTACGCTAGATGTGCATTGTGCTACATACTGATATTTGCATTTGTTTCGTGACGTGTATACATGATTGTCAAATAGCGGGTGTTGGCGAAACGAAAGAAAACAAAAACTAAACAAAAAAGGATAAAAAAAAGAACCACCTGCGTTGGTTTGTGGGATGTGGTAAGTGTTCTGTAATTATTTTGACTAGTTTTATAAAATCAATTTGTTGGTTGTCATTTCTCACTGTGATGGAATTAATGGTGTCGCCGCGCTGTACTTGTACATAGAGTTTGAATAAAGGTTTTGTAAACTGAAACTGACAACACAATTAATAAGACAATCATTTTTATTTACCAGACACATCAATCATGTAAAAACAAGTGAAGGGAATTCAATTAAATACTTATTAATCACAGTGTTAATAACTAAACAAGGGAAACATAAATAGGAATTCCATAAATGGCATAGTACGGTATTGATATACATGATGCTTGGTTAATAGATTGATCACATGGTTCTGATCCGACTAACGGGATCATAGAAATTAAACAAGGGATAAGCAAACGCTGACTTACCTCAAGCTATCTGTCACACTGGTAGTTTTACAATTATTTGTAAAACGCCCAAAGCCAATGCTTTTCAGCTTAAAGCCTCAGTCGATTTTTTTCCCTTTAAAAAACATCCTACACTTTCCACGTTAATGATAGGATATGACATCATCCATGAATAACCAATCGTATACACTCTTGCTCCCCTGAGACCGATTCGGAGTCACTCGAAGCAATGAATGACAGAAAACCTCGGATTCATCGCGTAATTCGGTTTCTACCTACCAAATCCAACTCCGAAATAAAATGACTTGGGGGTTAGAGTCATTCTACATCGATACTGAAAATGCATCTCAGTGGAAAATATATATACCGGGGAATCTTTCAAACTAAAATGTCAGCATTCACTGTTCTACATTTATAGAAACGATGCGCTCAGCATGTTCACGATAATTCTCTTGGGACGTCCTAATGGAATTAAGCACACAACTTTACTTCCATGTATCAAATCACAATTCATTAAATTCTATAGGTCTTAACCTTAAGTACTGTTGTAGTGACCAATCCATTGCTCATCTCGGGGATAATCAAGAATAATACTGATGTTAAAAATCCAACATCTATACAGTTATATTTCACAGACGTTGACTCTCGTCTTGCAGCATACAGCACGATGACACGAATACATACTACTATCACACATCCCTTTAACATAAAGAACCTCTCCCTTGTTTGGCTTATCATCATTAAAACAAAATGACATTTTTAGGCCTTGATTAAAAGAACAAATAGACGCTGCAGTTTACGCAGCAGTTAAACTTCACAGATGTGCTTAAAAAACAAACTGTGGTGTAATAATGTGTGAACAACTCCATCGTGACGTGACTTCTTCTTCCATGTGATAATGAGCCAGCGACTTCAGCAGTAGCAGCCTGGACTGCCGCACAGACCAAGCGGCACAGCCAAACCGTGGATGGAGTGAGAGATTTTTGCACAAGGAACAGACAATATGTAAAAGAAACATCTCTAAAGGAGTTATATTTCCAGAGAGATCTGCAGTGCCTGTTCCCCGACAGCACTATGTAACACTCTCGCTCGAAGACAAAAGAAAAACTTCTCTCCTTGCCGATTAAAGAACTCCCGCACTCCCGTCGGTGCACATTTCAACACCTGCGTCCTGCGTGTTTCGGCCCACGTCCCGTTCCGTCTGCTCCCGAGTTACACGGCGTGTAGAGTTCGAAAAAAAAAAAAAAAAATCCTCACCATCACCTCAGAACTCGAGAGCGCGTCGGCCGGCTTACCCTGTGTAGTGCGTCGGCGCAGTTGCCACGGATACGGCAACGTGTTTATGTTAAGGCACTGTTACTAGTGACTTAAGTACTGCGACTCGCCGACAGCAACCCGGGCCTGCGCTCTCACGCCCGCACCGGCAACGCGTTGTCTCGCTGTGGGACGCCAGCACTGGGACGCCACGCGACCACGACAGAGCGCTGACGTCGCACCCCCTTGACATGTGGTATAAAAATGGAATGACGGCAGTCGACGTTAATAATCTGAACGGAAATCCACAGTCGGGAGAATAACAGTAGTAGTTGCAGCAATACCAGATTACAGATTGTACATGTACAATTGCTCTCGAAGGGACGTTCGCGGAGATATTCCTCGGGATCTCGGTTCACTCCGGGGGGGGGGGGGGGGGGGGGGG
>JAOPUH010000002.1:10612470-10627403 GCA_027123175.1 Urophycis cirrata
CACACACACACACACACACACACACACACACACACACACACACACACACACACACACACACACACACACACAAATATGGAAGTTTCAAAACAATAGCGGAAAGGCTGTGGCACAACACTGCAGAAAAACAACGTCCACCTTGCCGTGGCCTGCAGAACAGTTTCAGTCAGCATACCAGAGCACAATGGCAGCCACCGGACTGGTCCGATGGGTTTCCCCTGCCATACCTGGCCGAGCTCCTCCATTCAAACACAGATCCGACTCGATAAGTTGTCCACTCATCCACAACGCAGTGAAGGACACCTGTTCTGTGCGCGGGTACCGTGTGGCCACAGCGGCAGCCACAGAGGGTCGGGGGTTAACGGTGGTGTAATGTCAGGGCTGATGACTGCTAAACACTTAATGGCACACTTTATCGTGGCTTCCCATCAAGACTGCCCATCCTTCCTGGATTCAAACATTTCACCCTCTGTTTACGAGAATGACTTACTCTGGGCATTCGCAGTGACGTTCAGCAACGAGATACAGACTACGACCGTGGAGGCAGGCCCCGTTAATACATTAAGTGCGGTCCTAATTTCGCCGGCAGACACACAGGAAAGTCAAACACTCAGCTCAAATGTATTCAAAGCCCCAGAACAAAGTCAAACCCTTCAGCCCGAGGTGAGGTTTTCCTCAGAAAGTATCAAAGTAGCAGTAAAATCATAATTCAACACACTGTACTTGCATGACCCCTTTATGTACACACGGCTATGCAAGTCAATTCACGAAGCCCGTGCTGCCCGGCTCATGATGTGGACTGCACTGCAACCTTAGTGAATACATAACATCATGCATTTCGCCAACGTGTTCAGTACACAGTGCTATATTGGGGGTTTACAGAGGTGTCCAATACACAGCCACAATGACTCAATACCTCTACAGCTTCACCAAGAGGTCACCGACAGAAGGTGGGGTGGAGCCCAGTATTAACCATGGGTAGGGACGGGGGTCATTGTATCTAGAGCTTAATCTACACTTAGATCAATTGGATTTCCTCCCAGCGCAGCACCGGGGCTGAGAGAGCTACAGAGGCTGGATTTAATGAAATCATATCAACAGGACGCATGATGTAACCGAATCCAAACGCAGTCAATGTCGGACGACATGGCTTAGTGGCGTTTGGGGCGCTGTCTTTATTAATGCTCTGTCCTTTATTAATGCTCAACATCAGAAGACGCCCGAGAGCTGCCCGAATCCCATTTTTGAATGAATTATGCACGTCGGCACGCATGTCTGTGCTGTGGGGCGGGCGCTGAAGAAGTCCTCCGTCACATGCTTTTTCAGGAGAATCATCGTCATGCATCTCTCTCTCTCTCTCAGGCGTGTCCAGATGTTTCTAGGCCAGAGTTAGAGAAACTCTAAACTATGGTCTAAGAAAACAGGCACACCCTATGTCAGATAAACAAAACAAAAACATTAAAAAGGAAAAACACATTAAGAGATATCCGGTTCAAATATCCAACTGAGTAGTGTTACAGGTGTAACTATAATTCATAATACAGTTATAATTTGGTTACTGTGTATAACTATAACTACAAAAGTAACCAAAAATTAAATGATGACTTTTGCTGTGGCTATGATTTTTACTGGAGAACAAGAGAGATTTGTCTGGATGAATGGCATTTCAGTCAATATCAAAAGAATAAATACATTAATAAATTCTTATACCTACAAAATGAATATAGATATGAAATAAATCCTGAAATAAATAAATGTGGCAATAAATATATACATATATAGAAAAGAGTCAATGCAGTTTAATAAAGGGTCACATCTCAAAAGGACTACTTTTATTTATTTTAAGTTACTTTTGTTTTATGACCACATTGAATCATGTTAGGTGACTTCTTTAACAGACCACTTGCCTCCACTCCAGCATGGAGCTAATAAAAGTCCCCTAAAATAAATACATGTGGAATTATTAAATAAAAAGTCTATGTATGTAAGTTTAAATAGCTATTTAACTATATTGATTCATCTATATTTTCATTGACTTATATATGAATAACATCATTTATTTCAGGATATATTTTGTAGCCAGATTTAGTTCATAGGCATGTTTACCTATGCATGTACTTATGTATTTAATATCGACCGGACATTCCATAGATTTGTAGCTGTAACTCTACGCTACAATCTGTTATCCTTCAGATCCAACCTCTGCATTACTGAAATACCATGAAATACGCACGGGATTATTCATTATTAAATAGAAGACGCATAAGATTAACGGCGTTACATCACCAGGCCAAGCCAAGCCAGGTTCAACGCAGTTAAAGAGCAATGCTTTCCCATTATTTAAAACAGCAAACTGAAAAACCAAATCTGGTCATAATCACGACATGAGGCCGGTGCAGGAATACATTAACTGCCATTTGCAGCAACACAAGAGCCAGGAGTCACATACACGCTTATGGAAAAATCAATGCCGGCTTCATGCCGCTGTCCATAATAGAATACTTATCTGAAAGAAAAAACCAGTTGAGGCTCAGATATCAGCTCTTGATTTTACAGGCTCTGATTTCACGCGCTCGTCTAAAGTCACGCCGATAAACCGACTTCCAAGTGGAAATCTCTGACAACGGTGTCGTTTACGTGTTCAACCGTCCGTTACAAAGTAAAACGGGTCGGCGGACAAAAAAACATCTAATCTGCCACATCATCACATCAACTGTACATAAAGTATAATGTACAATATATGCATATATGTATTTTTTCCAAAGGCGTCGAGTTTCCCCGCACACTCCTATGCACTGCTCTGTAGGCTGCTGGAGAACAAAGACTGTTGCGGTCTTAATGAGCACTGCTGCCGTTAATGAGCTCTCCTCCGAGCCTCCGGTGACTGGTTAGAGTCGTTCAGCAGCTGCCTCTTGATTGGCTGACTGGGGAAGCGAGGCCGCGGACAAATGGATGAGAGGATGGAGTGACCCTAAGAGTGCTCATTCACTTCATAAGCAGCAGCTCAGGATTCTGGGGTAGAAAGACAGATGAGCCATAAAGACACGCGCACGTGCACCCACGCACACACAATGTCTTCATACCAACAGCTCAGGACTATGGGGTAGAAACTCAGAAGAGCCATAAATGGACACACACACACAACCAGGGGACATCCAGTCTGTGATACGTTCACGGAACTATGGAAACTGTTGCCATCCGCAAGAGGACTAACACTCGTTCAATCGCATATAAATGTCACTTAAATATTAAGTCTAATTTAAGAACACAAAGTGGATTGGATACGACCGTGACTGCGTGGGTCTATTTCTGCAGCATGGTTTGTTGGATATACATCATGTTTGGTCTTCTCCTTGTGCATCTGATTCCCATTTCCCCAAATTAGCGGTCGTATTATCCGGTCCCAGATAAGAGTGGACTGTCGTGGTGGAGATGGCTTGTAAGGAGAGGGAGATGTCTGCTTGGATGTTATCGGACAAGATCCAGCCCACCACAGAAGGCCCCACCCACTCCCGTGACAAACCACATTGAAATCTTACATTTGACCAAGTGATATCCTAATCGTATCCTAATACTCCATAAACAGCCCTTGAAATGCAAATGGATGGTCGAGTGTGTTGTGTATAGTGTCGATGAACTTGCCAGCGTTGTATCATCTGCAACATCTACACAAAACGGTATGGGGGATTTGACTGAATATTTCAAAGCAACCTGGAACAGGGAATTTTTAATGACTGCCTCCTTCGGTTTAGCTGGCCTCAATAAAACGTGCCTGCCTGTTATCTGCCTCCATGCTAACATCCACCATCCCACAAGAGAGATAATTATGTTCCCCTGTAGCATGAGCATGGCAGCAGCAAGCCAAGCCATTTATCTACCACAAGGCCTCCTCCTCCACGCGGACCCTAGTGCTCCGTGTGTGTGCTGCCCTCGCAGCAGCAGAGTCTCTTCCTTTCCCTGTGAGCCAGACAACAACAGCTCCCTCTGTCCAGACGACCCAGCAAGGATGCTGCGTCGGTGGGCCGCTTGAACTGGAGGAGAGCGGCCTGGGCCTGGGGGGGGGGGGCTCCAGTCTCCTATCCCTGGCTGTTTAACACTTTTTTGCTGTCGTACACACGCCAACAAAGAGATGCACTGCCACAACACAAGAGACCATTGCATCTTTGTATCATCATGCATCAGTAAAAAAAAAAATATGTGTGATGAGAGGTAATGAAAGATGGATTCAATGAATGGCTAGTGGGGAAGATCAAAGCTATAGAGAGATGACATGGAATTTAGAAATAAGACAACGATTCAAATCTTACATTCCTGCCACCAAATGCAACATGCTGAATGTGAGCCAACTAGTGTTTTGTTTTCCTGACAGCTCTATTTGAGTTGTACTCCTGCGTTAAGATTGAAGTGCTGAGACAACAAAATCCAGGTTCGCCTCTCACTGGACCGCTCAGGAAATTCGATAGGAGATGCATTAGAGCCCGCAGTAGGCTTACACCTGCACAGCAAGGAATAAGGCCCCGAATGGGTCTTAGGAATTAAAAGAAAGACACAAACATCCAACAATTTGGTTTGGTTGTTTGACTCCCGGACAGTTGAAGTAGGATTAAAAAAAAAACACACCCAAAAAAAACAAAGAAAGGAATTTACAAAAAAAAAAAAAAGTGACCCTTAACACTGGGTCCCCACGATGTTACCAAGACCCCGGTTGTATTGTTCACCGAGCAACAACAAGCCACATGTAACAAACAGGTGTAACGCGGTGACTCACTCGAATGCAAAGAACAGCGCGCAGGTTCCAACGATGAGAAACAGCGTCAGGTAGAAGACGCCTTTCTGCCGCGCCATCATCACACGGCCGTCACAGCAGAACGTGTTCTTACCCGGGAGCTTCTCCCATTTTCGCACCTTTCGTGTTATCATCACGGCCGACATGATGATGCCCGTTCAAAATCAGCGTCCTCCTAACAACGGGTCCTTTCGGTAGGCTCACTAGCAGCCTGATTTTACTAAGGAAGGCTTGAGCTTGCGCCGATCTAGTCAAAAAAGGTATCTAATAACCTATTCCCGATTTGAAGAAAAAGTCCCAAATCACTGAAGTAACATCTAGTGATGGTGGTGAGGCTGAATAGGATTGTACCCTGGGCAGTTTAACCAGTACTGCTGAATAAAAACGCCGTACGACCCATTCAAGGCGAAAGGGGATTGTTTATGTGAAAGGTGCTCGCTTCTAAGACATGGTTGTGAAGCATGTTTTTCCGTTCTTGTGTGTCGTACGCTGATCTTCCTTTAATCCATTTTCCTGAATCCACGTTATTTTTCTGACTGTATTGGCCCGGCCGCCTGCCGTGATCTAAAAAGACAGACCACGACCCGTTTACAGTCAATTAAACAAGCCAACTGTGGCCTGCGTCAGGGGCAGAATCTCATCCAAAGGCTTGCGGAAAACGCTTCCCCAAGACACAAAAATATCCAGTCCTGGTTCCTGCATTGAAAGAGTGGACCTTGACCGGTTGACATTCATATCATCTTGATAAATCATAAACGACCACACACCAGCACCACCACCGTTTCATTAATACGACTACAAACGTGTCTTCTACCACGGTGACCGGGTCCAATTAAAAACGCCTCATTCAATCTGTTTCCCAGGGCTGTTTTAAAACGGATAATAATCGCATCCTATGTACAGAAACGCGTTGGTTGCGCTTTCCCGCAGGATCCGAGGTCTTGCTTTAGTCAATGGCAGCAGGAAACACGCCTAGATTGAAATGTCTCATCTTAAAGGGCCAGCAAAGGTGGAACAACACGACAACATATCGGGCTTGCTTCACAAACTGCTTTAGAGACTTGGAAAACGGTGAAATCATAACATAACTCTTGGATCACATCGTTTACAATGAATATCAATGCATGATGTGATATTATACCGTTGTTAGCACTTCCTTAAACGGGCTAATGCAAGCTCACACAAAGTATGCTTCAGTTTACATTTAGGTCCATATTAGATTTACTTGGATCCATTTTGTTGTACCTTATTTCATAGAAGTAGATGGTTTGTGTTCAACCCTACTGTGTGTGTGTGTGTGTGTGTGTGTGTGTGTGTGTGTGTGTGTGTGTGTGTGTGTGTGTGTGTGTGTGTGTGTTTATGAGCTTCTATGCAGGGTGCGTGTATAAAAGTGTTGTCTGCAAATGGGTGGTGATAGCTAAGACAATTCTCAACCATGTGGCCCATTCTACCTGATGCATGGTTGTCTGTTTTCACGGAATTCACATATTTTTACATGACCTGATTCGCCAAAATGATCTGCTGCTTATGTCAATCATATTTTTTATGGTCGGTCTACTCTAACTGAATGAGGCGACAACTATAATGAATACTCAAATACAAACATGAACACATTTCTCAATGCCTCGATGCCTATTCTTGATAGTTATTTCATTATATATATTTTTTTATTAATGATAATCTAACTATAAAATAATCTGACAACAGTAAACAGGCTAGTTCATTTCCTAAAGAGGGATATTAGAAATAAAGTTGGCAAAGGTAACCGCTGACATAATATTTACATTTAACGGTCAAGATCGCAAGTTCAAAAGTTCATGCGGGGTTGGCTAAATGTTGTTTATTTTTAACTGTTTTCGATTGTGCCGATCAGAGGTGTAGATTGAACATGGAATGTTTTTTTTTATTAAGTGAATGATTGCGATGAAGGCTTATTGTCACCATGGAAGTGTGTGCCGTGGTGCGTCTGCTGACGAGCCGTGCAGAGCGCAGGTGGATGTTATTGTTTGTCTGCTGGCTCCGCCCACTCTTCATTGAGGCTGCGTCCCACAAGTGGGATTGTAGTTCCGAGACATGCAAATTGTACTTTCCGGGATCTACCGTAAATTGACCGATCAAAGCTCCTATGATATCTTTTTTTTTATAGATGCAAGTAGTAATAATAGAAAATCATCCGTTGGTATTGACAAATATAGCAAATATATCGTTGGGGTTAGTCCGTTGGACATGATCGTCCGACTAGAAACCATGTCTTGTTGTGGGTCCATTGCGTAGCTCGTAAACAACTGACCGACTGATTTTCACAACATTGTAAATAGTTTTTTTTTTAGGAATGGACTGCGTTCCGTGCCTCTTTGTTTCGCAATGTTACGCACAACAATGTAGGTAAGACTTATTTATATTCCAATATGTGCATAAGCGACGCTGGCTGGTTATTATGGGTATTATAGGAAGTACTGTTCATAAGCCCTGGGCTTCCCTACATAAAATCGGCAATTGACAGCAAGCGGATACATTCTATTCATTTGTGTTAATTATGTATGTTTAAATGTCATCCCTTTGTGTGTTTTTCAAAGAGAGTATTTACACTCTCAATGTATGCTGGACCAGAGATTTACGTTTCAAAAGGGCAATGATCGCACAGTGGCTTTACCCATCCTGACATCCTGTTTGGCACAGCCTGACCTGCAAACACTCACACAACTAATTGCTTCAGATGGCATATGTGAAATACGCTGGACTCAGGTAATGGATGTGGTTGTAGTTTAGCATACTGCTTGAAAAAGAACCAAAACAATGTGTGCGTACTGTGTTATTGTAATATTATTAAGCAACACGTGATCATCTTTTTCTTAATTAGGCACCATTACAATCAAAGAATGTAAAGGGGAGGATGAGAGGAGATAAACTAGTCAGATTCATACAGGAATTATTGGAATCCCATGAAGAAAGTTGGACAGAGGCACTGAGAAAAGACCTTCCTCACAGCTACCAGTGTCATGGAGATTTAGTTCTGCTAGCAGATCATTGCTTCTCTCTGCCAGTATGGAAGAAAATCGGTAATATAGCCCTTTCTAAATGACTTGAAGTTTAAGTCAACGGCAAAGCTGTTGATTAATGTGTGCATATTATAAACTACCCCAGGTCAAGATTTGTGGCCAGTGGTTGCAAAAGGACTGGGTGCGAAACGTCTTGCAGTGATGAGTCGTGTGTCCAGAGACAGATTCAGAACTCCATCGGTGACCATGTTGCTAGGCGACCACAGCTGGGTGACGCACATTGACAACGGAATCCGGTAACAAGGCTCTGATAAATTAAGAATATATTGACCACTGTAAATGTAACCCCGGTACTGTTTGCCTATGCACAAGTAGTTATCACAAAGAAGCTATCCCCTCCCCACACAATGCGTGATCAGGGTATAATGATAAAAGTGTTTTATTGCCCAGCACTATCTGTTTCAGATATAGCTTCGATGTTACCAAATCAATGTTCTCATCTGGAAACATCACAGAGAAGCTTCGAATTGCTGCGTTTGACTGCAAAGGAGAGACTGTGGTGGATTTGTATGCAGGTAGTAAAGGATGTCAATATGTATAAACACTGAAATGGCTTGCACCAAGAAGTTGCAATGTTCAAATGAATGAATGAACTTGAATCAAAGTGTACTTGTAGCAAACGCATTCATACTCGTGCAACGTGATGTAAATGCTTTAAACCTTTTTTTTTCCACTGGCCTTGCATCAAAGAGAGTGTTGTACCTTGTGGGTAATGGTTTCAGATGTGTTCAAGTTCAAGTCACTTTATTGTCAAATATGCTACATGCCAGGGTATAGCACAGATGAAAGTGCAGTCCTCTCAGACCTACGGTGCAAAAATGAACAATCAAAACAAACAAACAGTGTACAGACAACACAAAATACAAAAGTAAAGTGAAAGTGAGGTAGTGCGTTGTAGTAGTGCAAAGTGCAAATACTGCAAAGTGGCAAAGTGGAGTGTGCAGTCCCTGAGTCAAAGATGTGTGTTTTTGCTTAGGTATCGGATACTTCACACTGCCATATTTAGTGCACGCCGGTGCACGCCACGTGCACGCCTGTGAGTGGAACCCCGAAGCGGTGGCGGCTTTGCAAAAGAACCTTGAGGAGAACAACGTGCAGGACCGCTGCACAGTTCACCACCGGGACAACAGGACGGTGAGTGTCACGTGTGTTGGCAAGGTGATCGTCACCGTTGAGCCTGGTTTGTTATTGTCAACGTGAGATGTCAAACCTGGTCTCAGTGGCCTTATCTCTATCCCTTTGTACATACGCAATAATGATTATGGTGGAGTGGAGTTTTTGGGTCAATGGAAATGTACACTTTTCATTTGCTATTTATTTGGAAAGTCCCTTCCTAAAAAATTCTGTATGATGTATTTTCAATTGATGAGAAAGAACTTTTCTTGTATTATTGAAATTGCTGTTATTGAATGTGACAGCCACATGACAGCAATTATTTACAGTACATTTAGTTATTTAGCAGAGGCTTTTATTCCCAAAGCAACTGGAAGTGACTACAAAAGGAGTTACATCATCTGTTATTCCTTGCATAATGGATCAAACCCATTTTTTATGTTTTTTTCAATGGCGATAATCCCTAAATGTTACATTTACATTTAGGGCATTTAGCAGACACTTTTATCCAAAGCGACTTAGAAAGAGTACATTTGTCAGAAATAAAGTTAGTTGAGATGGGGATCGAACAGCCAACCCTCCGGTTGTGGAACCCACCTTCTACCCACTGAGCTATGCCGTCCAGTTGACATTTTGCATCCAAGATGTCGTGTTCCAACAAAATGTATTCTAAATTCAACACGAGATCCAAAAACCACCTATGGGGCTGTCAGTTTAGGAAGGTGCTTCGCAGAAGAGGTGGGTCCTCAGATGTCTTGTGAAGATGGGGAGTCTGAACTTTCCACGCAGCACCAGATGACCCCATCGGCATCGTCATCACCAGCAGCTCTCCCTGATGTTTCGCGCGTTCCTTACTCTCCCAGCTCCAGCTGTGCGACCTGGCCGACCGCGTGAACCTGGGGCTGCTCCCCAGCTCCGAGGAGGGCTGGCCCGCAGCCTGCCGTCTGCTGAGGAGAACCACCGGGGGCGTCTTGCACATCCACCACAACATCACCTCGCCGTCGCAGGGCCCGGCAGGGGACGGCGAGGCTCAGGGGCCCCCGGCCAAACAGAGCAACAGAGAGGTGTGGCGGGCCTGGGCCAGTGACACGGCGTGCTGCGTGGGCCGCATGCTGAAGGACTCCACCGGCAGGCCGTGGAGGACCGCCGTGCGGCACGTAGAGCACGTCAAGTCGTACGCGCCGCGCATTCACCACATTGTGTTGGATCTGGAGTGCAGGCCGCTCAGCGCCAGTCTGAATTGAGCGGGACAGACCTGGGGCGATGCTGTTTTGACTTTTGAATTGTTTTATATTGCTTTGGTATATAATTGTATATAAATCCAAGTATGCCTGTAGGCCCTACGGGGCCATGGTGTTGATGGCAAAATGTGACTTTGATTACCTTTTTTGAATTCACACATTCACACATTTTTATTGTTTTAATTAGGAGTCTGCCTTTTGAAAATGTTGGGGAATTAGCCTGGTGCTTATATCACATTCTAATGTCAGAATGCATTTATTTTAATTTTGACATATTGCTTTTTGTTGTTATTAAATTGCGCTGCAATTAATAGCGACTCCAATAATCTGAACGCCATAGGATCTGTGTTTGTTTTTATTTGTTTCGGGATTTTTTTATTACGGTACATCTGTGTACCATTGTGTGTAACAGCCATATGCCAGTTGACTGGAAGAAAATCACATCTTTATATTAGTTCTGCTGTTCTGCTGTCAAAGATAGGGCGTCAAAGGTATGCAGAGAGGCGCTGAAGTCGGAGATTAGTCATTAATGTTTCTATGTCGTTTTTTGCGAAAAGGGCACTGATTTATTATGGTACGCAATTCCATTCGCACGCCTCTGAGGTAAAAAAAAAAAAAAAAAGTCGAGTTTTTTTTCCGGACAGTGTTATGTTTAAGTCCTGTACTTTTTGCAAAGGGAGTATCCTCGGTACTCGGCAATTCTTCATTGACAGATCGACAGACGCACCTCAGTGGGTTGGGTTTCCCTCATTTTGCGTGAGCCAATGAAACGCACCTGTCATGTCTTCCCACTGGCCGCCTCGCCTGCAGCCAACTATGCACCAAATGTCCTTATCTTCCGGCTTAACATCCAGTCAACATCGCAGTGAGCCACGATAGGTTGTAAGGCAGGACAGCAGGACCGGACTACTAAAGCGGTTCCACAGCCCAAACCGTGTGTTGGATTACTGACAAGAGCGCAGAGAGGTAACAGATTGTTCCTCCCGCGGGGACTTTTACTTCTTGATGTTTCTGTGTGTTTTGCGTCGTGGCTTTCCGTACGCATCGCACATGTCATGGAAATGAAACCAAAAAAAACGCAGGGGGAAATTCACTTTAACAGAACTGCCGAAAGATGAGTAGTTTTGTGATTATGTAGGCCTACATGCAGTTTGAAGTTTTGTTCTGTTGCTGTGTTGTTTTTGAGTCACGTTGTCATGTCTCAAACTTTATCGACATGAATTATATTGCTGAGCTAAACGTAAACTGTGCTAAAATAGGCCTATAGGTTCTGCGTTTGTACAATAACCTGTTTTTTTTTTATATCCGATTCCCGTTGAGTTCCTGTGTTTTTTGTTTGTGTAATCTCCTGAAAAACACATGTCCTTGAATGTTCTTCTGCCGCACACTGCTTTCCAAAGTGGCCTGTTTGTCTGACTCCAGGATTAGAAGACACCAAATGGTTGTTATTTGGATTTCTGTGTAAACAACTCGCCAACTGCCTACTCAAATGAGCGTAATGTAATTTCAGGAATACACGACAGCCTTGACGTCGTGATTAACTGATGATGATTCAGTGAACTCCACCCATCTCTCTGTGTCTTTAGAGGGTGGGAACCTTCCTGCCATGCTGAGATCATGACTGTCGTGTTGTCGTGTCTACCATGTTCTAACCTCTCACCATTCAGGTCCCTGTGGGATCAAGACAAATGAACAGTGTCGTTATTTTTTTATTTACTGCTAAACTAATATTGACCAAAGTGTCTTCATGTTCAACCCAATGTGAAAATGTTGTGTCAATGTTTCTTCACATGACATACTAATGTGCCTTTTCTGGTTACATTCGTGTCACCTGGATTGTTCAACTCTTCAATATTAAAACGAGTCTTCCCTAGTTCCTTTTAGTGCATGTATTGATTCACAGTCCCATGTGGTTAATTATGTGTTTACACAAGTGTGGCTCAACTAATGGGCCTGTGACATTCAAGATGTCATACCTTTTTTTATTTATGAACAATGTCCAGCAGTGCAGGCTGCGCTTCGCAGCGTGTCGGAGGAAGATGAGGGGGAAGGTTGCGGTGGGCTAACAGCTATTCTATTAACCACACAGTGTTGTCATTATCTCAGTCCATTTGTTTCCCCTGTGTGTCGAGGAGCAGCCAGAGTTCTGGTAGGCCAGCCATAGTGAGTTGTTTGCTATCCAAACGTCTGAAAACACAGTTGATGTACTCTTTGGAAAAAAATCCAACCTAAAACGGTTGCGCAAAGAGTAGGCCTACTGTGATTAATCGGCACCCCCCCCCCCCCCCACAAAAAAGGCTTGACGAATGGGGCTGTGACACTGTGAACCGCTGGGTTTCCAAACACATTAAATCCAAGATAAACATTCGCCCCACAGCAACGGCGAGTCGGTCCTGGAGCCGGGCGGATTTTCCAGCTGGAAGGACCCATGAAATAGCCGGCATGCCGGAGGTGGAGGAAAAGATCAACCTGGCCTACCTCACGGACGCAGAGCAGGAGCTGATCCTGGAGGTGCTGCTCCGCGACGAGAAACTGAGGAAGGCTGAAGAGCACCGTGTTCGGTAAGGGGAACCAAAGGCATCTAGTACAGGCCCTCGGATGATCTAGTGAGGGAGCCCAAATCAACTAGTTTAGGACCTCCGATTATCTAGTGAGGGTGCCCAAATCAACTAGTTTAGGCCCTCCGATTATCTACTGAGAGTGCCCAAATCAACTAGTTTAGGCCCTCAGATTATCTAGTCTAGGAACCCAAATCATGTAGTATATACTCTTTGATCATCTAGCATAGGAACCAAAATCAAAACCAACCTTTGACTTTAGGTGTACAACTAAATTGTCACCAAGACCTTTAACAGACCACCTCATAAGCAGACGGTAAAAAAACAACCTATAAATATTCATGCAGTGGTATTTTTTTCCTAATGTGCACTTGGCTATTTAAAGACTAATCCCAAGTACTGAACTGTAGAATGAAAAACACTGAACTGCAAACCTTTACTGAATTCTGCTGTAGAGAAATCAATACATTCAAAGGAGTTCAGTGAATCCACTCCCACTGCATTACGGAAGTTCAATATAGGTTGTGTTTAGCAGTATCCACCATAGTTTATAATCAAGCCTATCATATGTGCGAGAAATTGTTTTTTTTGTTGTTTTTTTACTGTAAACCCAACTTCATGACATTACATCAGACCGGTCACTGAACATTATTGCTCAATGGCAGTTTTCTGCCGATAAGGCGTTGCGTTTTAACCTTGTTCTGACTGTGTTTATCACGATGAACAAACACATTCGATAGCGGCAGCAAGTTAACCCGAAATTCCCTCTCTCTGTGGTTCCAATGGCAGGAAGCTGAAGTCGGACCTGCTGGACATCAAGCGGAAGGGGGCCAAGCGAGTCAGTGGCAGGTACAGTCAGTACAGCTGCGCCCGCTGCCAGCAGTCCTTCAGTAGGCTATCTCTGGGCTCCAGCCAGTGCAGGGCGTGTAAGCACAATGTGTGCCGCAAGTGCCGCGCGCCGGCCTCCGACGGATCCTGCCTGTGCACCGTGTGTGCGAAAGAAGCGTAAGACAGATTCCTTCCTTCACGTTCCAGACCGCTTGCCCAATAGCAACGCTGTGAACGTCGCAATCAGCAATTGATGGTCTGATTCTAATTTGTATTTTCTTTTTTTTTCTTTTTTTTTTTGATTTGGCTGCATTGACTCCTAACCCAGAAATCCTGCCTGGTTCAAAACATTTTTTTTTTGCATTCTTGCATTTGTACATCTCCTTTAATCCGTCCATCTCTTGCTCAGTTCTTTTCAAATCAAATTCTCGCCGGCCGCGTACAAAGTGCCCCGGCCGCCGGCAGCCTGAGCTGATGCCTTTTGTGTTTCTTCAGGGACCTGAAGAAAAGCACAGGCGACTGGTTCTATGACCAGAGGGTGAACCGCTTCTCCAGCAAGCAGGGCCATGACCTCGTGAGAAGCTCCCTGCGGAGGCCGGCGCGTGAGTAATGCAACAGGAAGGCCTGGCCTGGCCTCGCTCTCTCACTGAGGAAACGGCCCCGCGCTGTCAAGAATTTTATCTAGTTTCCAGTGCAGAGTGAAAGGGGAAAACACGAAAGCTGTGTATTTATCGTAACACTATTATATCTTTAGTCAGCAAATAGAAGAAGAAAGAAAGACACTGACATGCATTGACCCACACCATCCCATCATCAGTTGGGTTACTCCATCGCCCGCCCCCAGTTGTGTATACAGCAGTGACACTTGGTTGACCTTGAGTGACAACAAATGTGAACCGTCACGCGTGTTCATCTTCCCTTTTGTCTGTGTAGCGAAGAAGCGCCAGACTACCGGGGAGATCTTGTTGAGGAGCGCCTCAGAAGACGCTCCGCCCAAGGAGCCCGCCGTCACAGTACCCGTCCCGCGACCACGGCCACAACCCCGACAGAACCAGCAGGCCGCTCGCCGAGAAGAAGAGTAAATGCTTCATTTATGCTTCCGCGTTGACGTAACGCTGGGGGGGGCTTACGGACCCTTTACGTCTTTGCGGACCCCCCTTGCGTCCACCGCAAGGGCCTGACGTGCACCTCCCAAAAATCCTAGACGCGCGTCGAGGCAACGCAACACCAACGCAGCGGCTTTGGCTGTGATTGGTCCGTTAACTACATTCGCTGGAGATCGCTTTTCCGGTTTCCACTCGTAAACACCGCCACGGTGTGATAAATGCTTTGACTGATTGGCGACAAC
>JAOPUH010000002.1:11371187-11382900 GCA_027123175.1 Urophycis cirrata
CCCCCCCCCCCCCCCCCCCCCCCCCCCCCCCCCCCCCCCCCCCAGAACAAATATTCAACTATTTGACACCTGTGACCTGGCACATCCCACCTGGTGACAAGGTCACATCAAGTCCAACCAGGTATTAGAGATCATCTGCAAATCTTTCACCTTGCTCTCCTGCTAATTGTCATCAATTAAATTCAGCTGTGGAGGTGACGTGATTTTCTGTAAATCTGTCTGATGGATTTGGCTTGAGTTTATGTCAGCGGTACTACTGGTGCTTTTGTTGGGGTGTTTTCCAGGAACACATACGACCCATCCAAAATGGACTCAGCATACTGAGCTGGATCTCTAAACCAAGAGTGCATCTATTCATGAGCCAACAGAATGCTTTGTGGAGTCTATTAAAATGTGTTGGCTCATAGGCAAGCTGTTATAGGCCGCCATATGATACATCATTCTACATTCAATGTCAATGTAAAACAATTTTTCTTTCCTGATTTGTTTCCAATTAATGTCACTCACCGAAACATTATGGATAGCCTAGCCCTTATACTGATATAAGGACTATATTGTGTAAAATGGCCATTAAAATTCATTAGTAATTGCAGCAGACACATCACAATAGTTTACTGAATTGGAAACCGACTATAAACAACTTCGCCACGTGTCACAACAAAAGCAGGGTGAAATTGCATGCTGTCACGTGACTCACTCACACTTATTTTTGATTCCAAAATACCAAAAGCGGACTAACTATGAATTAATCAGATTAATCAGTGCATCTAAAATAGAGCCCTGTGATGACACGCCGGCTAATCTCCAGGGACGGGCCACCTGGAGTATAAAGAGCCACGGCGGACGCTCGTACACACACTCGTGAGGCTAACGGTCACGGAATATAACCGACACATAGCTGGACACTGAGGCTCGGTGAGTACGAGGCACTGGGTTGTGATGAGAAGATGGGATTTTTTTTTCCCCCGCTGTATTTCTGTCTGTGTACATACCTGACATACATGAATTAAGAACACATTCGGACTTGTCAAAGGGCTGGCGTGTGCGTTTAGAGCAGAGCTGTGCGCCCTGTGTGATCTGGTGCCTTTGACTTTCATTCTTTCAAAGTCAAAGCCCTCAGACATTATGCACCCACATTATTCACAATGAATGTTCATATTTACATATTACTATTGTTATTAATAACAATAATAATATAATTGTGCATTATATTATTTATATTGTTATTATGAATAGTGTTTGTAGGAGTAAAACTAGTTTTGAATTATTCATAATGTTTATGCTTGAGAGATTGTTTAGTGGGACATTTTTGAGGCACATTGGCATTTAGTTGGTCTCATCTTCATCGTTTCTCACCTTAATAATTTAACTATAATATAGTATAACTATACTAATACAAGTGCATTGTAATACATTTGCTGTATTTATGTTTTATGGTTATTTCAAGGCCATATTTCAAGGCCCAAATCAGTTTGATGAATAAGTATTTTATGTCTTCTTGTCTCATTTGCAGGAACCCTCACCTAATTTGCTGAAGACATGTCAAAGTAAGTAGTCCTTCTGAGCATTTACACTCTCTGCACACTAAAATACATGCTAAGTTATAAAATACATATTTTCTTGTTAACCAGGTTAGCCTCATTAAACATTGAATACCACAGAGGAAAACATTATTTTTGAACCCATTTAATCTGGCGAAGAAAAAGTGCTTCGATGCAAACCGCTTGTCCCGCCTCCAGTTCAGTCACAAGCTCTCGACTTACGTTCTGCCACAGCGAGCGGCCTCCTCAGTCTCCATTCGTTTCCATTCCATTCCTCAACGCGGTTAAACTGTCAGCTTCAATTAACTGCAAAAAAGCCATCGCTCACCAGGGGGTGGCGGAGGGGGTCACTGCCCTTTTAAAACCTTTAAACTCTCCTCACCTCCATCACACCTATATGTAACAACATTACATAAACATGAAGTCTCGAAATGTTCACTCCAAAAGAGGGAGGCCTGCTGCCTGCTGCCAAAAAAAACCCTAGAAGATGAGATTAGAGTGGCTGCAGTCAAAGGCTAAATCCCATAATAACATAGAGAAGCTGGGAGCTAAAAAGGGCCACGACCTCTCAATGTAACGTCTTAGCAGAAACATGTCTGACCTCTGCCTTCGGGCTTACAGGCTGTAGATAAATCCTGATTACCACAGATCATGTAGATTGCATCTTGGGTGTGAACCAGTGGAGGGCGTCCGAAAAAGAAATGTCTCGATAGAGCACTGATTGTGATGATGGCGAACGCCACGTAACACCAGTGTACAAGTTTTAAAAATAAATATAATCTTATATTATAGGATAGGACATAATCAATATTAGTGATTAAAGAGCACATTATTGGTTGTCAGCTTGTACAATGAGAAGGAGTATAAATGGACAGGTGACATGTTTACATTGAGATGATGACTTTTTGCCGTAGTTATGCCCCCACTAGTCCAGATTACACCACCAGCAGATGCTTTGTCGCTCTGCTTGCTAATCCGTGGTTCCTCTAGCGAGGGAGTGGATTGTGTGAGCTAGTGAGTGAGACAGTGTTGCACACTATACCGTCGGCCTCCCTTGGTCAGCCTTCGTAACCTGGTGTTTTTATGTGGTTATGGTCGATAGGTTTAGGTGTGTATGATCGGTACTGTACTGGGCTCGCAGTTTGTAAACCACCTGCCTCTATTCGCCCCTTCAGGGTGGGAATACAGGATTTGGATTGCTTGATGGATTGATTGATTGATTGATTGAACAACAGCAGTTGTATTGGAATGCATTTGGGTGTGTCACTGTGAGAGTTATTCTGGAGTCGTTAACAACATGATGTCCTTTACCTTTTCACCTTCTCGAACCAGGGTTTTCAAGAAGACCAGTGGCAATGGGGATGTAAGTGTCTCCTCTGACAACATGGCAACAACACAGTGGCTTAGCTACTGAAATGAATACCCTCCCTGTGAGGGTCCATGGAGTAACTGGTGTTGATCGTCTTCTCTTTTCCTCTTCCTAGTTGACCCTCTACTTGGGAAGGAGGGACTTTGTGGACCATGTTACTTCTGTGGACGTAGTTGGTGTGTAGCAAAGAGATTTTACCATTTCTATGTGTGTTACTGACCTGTGTACACTTTTTTTTGTGCACGTACGTACATACAAATGTAATCACAATTGCTTATGTGTAGCGCAAAACAATCTGTGTGTGGTGATATAATTATGCACACCCAAATATCTGTACAGCTCACTTATGGTTTGGGACATTTAAATTTGTGAAATTGTGAAACATTTTGGCTTTATTTTTGTATTGTTTACCTTTTTTCTTTTTTTTTTTTTTTTTACATTTGAACGTTTTATCTTGTTTGATTTGTAGATGGGGTGCTTAAGGTGGACCCTGCAAATCTTAATGGCAGAAAAGGTAACATGATCCTCCCTGGCCTCTGTGTGCATTCTCAGAACCAACGTGAAACAAATGAAACACGACATTCCCCAGGTAGTTAGCACATGCCGTGCTAACTCCCATCTCCGCTGTCTCCATAGTGTTTGTGTACCTGGCCTGCGCTTTCCGCTACGGCAGCGAGGACCTGGATGTGATTGGGATGTCCTTCAGGAGGGACATCTGGGTGAAGCGTGTGCAGATATACCCGTCCCCAGGTGGCGCCGCGTCCAAGACCCCCATGCAGGAGTCTCTGCTGAAGAAAGCCGGGGACCAGGGCCACCCCTTCACCTTTGAGGTAGAGGAAGGAATTCCACCAAACTCGACAGCTCTCCTCTCAAGCTGTGTGGTTTAACCCCAAATAATCTTTTCACGCATTATTCTCAAATTATTGCTTGTTATCAGAGGAAGGAATGACCTTTAGAAAAAAATGTGTGTTGAGTTATTTGCAATCAGTGACTCATAAATGAACTCCATGACTAATGCCCCTTTGTTTCATGAAAGTTTTCTTCCCTGCTTGTTTTCCTCGTACTGTTCTAGATGCCTACAAATCTGCCATGCTCAGTCGCCCTGCAGCCTGGACCAAACGACTCTGGAAAGGTAGGTCTACACTTTTCAGTTGTTTCTCACTCTGTTTGTTACTCTGCTCCTTTCATTGTCTCTCTATCGCTCTCTCTCCTTCTGTCTCTTCCTGTCTCACTCGTCCCTATCTCTCCCTCTCTCATTCACCTCTCTCTCTCTTGTCTATCTATCATTCTGTCCCCCACCTCACTCTCACTCACTCACTCACTCACTCCCTCACTCACTCACTCAGACACACACACACACACACACACACACACACACACTGACACTACTTTACCCATTGAAGGTGTGCATCACATGTTCCTCCCTGTGTTCATTTTGCAGGCCTGCGGCGTCGACTTTGAGGTCAAAGCCTACATCGCCAACGCCATTGACGACGCCGATGAGGTCATCGAAAAGAAGTGAGTATTCTTCCTCTGTTTTCGTACAGTCACCTCACGCGCTGCAGCTACGTCGGTAGAGGCTGATGGACGGACTTGGGCATCACACTAAACCCCTCTCCTGCCTGTGGATTTGCTCGTGCTTCAGGGACACCTGCCGCCTGATGATTCGTAAGATCCAGTTTGCGCCCAACAACACAAACCCGGGCCCCAAGGTGGAAGTTGCCAAGCCAATTCAGTTGTCTGCCTCTCTGGGCAAAGAGGTAGGGCCAACGCGTGACCTCCATTGACCACTTACATCCATGATTTGATCTGAGCTTGTGTTTGTGTTGCGTGAAATCTACAGTTTTTTTTGCTTCACTTTTTTCAGAACTACTACCACGGAGATCCGATCTCGATCAAAGTAAAAATCAACAATGACAGCACTAAGGCTGTGAAGAAGATCAAAATTTCAGGTAGGCAAGCAAAAGAAAAAAAAGCCCAGGGTGTCGAGACAATGTGTGGGTAACGGCCGTCTGTACAGAGCCCTCCTGATGATGAATATTGTCTGTTTTGTTTGCCGATTAGTTGAGCAGAGTACAGCTGTTGTTCTGTACTCGTCTGACACCTACGTCAAGCCCGTTTTCAGTGAGGAGTACGGGTAAGACTTCCAGCATCATAATGTTATGCACGTCATTATGTTATGCACCGGACACTCACTCACTGTGAAATAATGACATTATACAATTACACTTTGATTACACCATTGTTAGAGTTAGGGTTGGCGTCATTTTCATTGGCGCAGATACACTGTACATGTTTTGAATACAAGCAAATTCGAAATCCATAGAATTTTCGTTGGTTCGCCAATTTTCCACTAACTCCCACAACCCCAAACGCCAGGGAGACAATAAACGCCAGCGCCACGTTTGAGAAGGAATTCTCTGTGACCCCGCTGCTCGCCAACAACTCGGAGAAGCGGGGCATCGCTGTGGACGGGCGCCTGAAAGATGGAGACACCAACCTGGCCTCCACTACCCTGTGAGCATACGGGCAGTCCTGTACTCCTGCTGTCCGTCTACGTGAGTGTGCTCGTACATCACCCGCTTCCTCTGGAAGGTTGACCATTGCTGCTTTGTTTTCCCAGGAGCCAAGGTGGCGATAAGGAGATGCAGGGAATCATCATCTCCTATAAAGTGAAGGTGACCGCGTGTTTGTCCAGTGGAGGGTAAGGCCCAGTTATACACCTCATGTGTTATACCTGCTGTTTTTTTCTCTCCGTGCCATACTATGCAGAACAGCTCTAATCTGTCTTTATTGCTATCCACAGCCTGCTGGGTAGCTTAACAGGAAGGTAAGAGAGACCTACTGATTGAATGCGCACACGTTCTTCTTCAAGGGTGTCTTATGAGCAGCCTACTGAACCAATACATCATGCATGCAGTATACACACCGTCATATATCTTCCACTTCTGTGTTTCAGTGATGTCATCGCCGAACTTCCTCTCATCCTGATGTCTCCCAAGCCAGCAGGTGGGTGCTGTGGGTCTGTATTCATGTAGTGGCATTCTTGATTCTAAAAGCTAGTCGGATGGGGAAAGTGAATGTGGAATACCAAGGTGGAACCAAGATGAACGCCAGGTGCATGGTTAGCCTGGCCTATGCACAGTTTGAGCCGCTGTGTATGTTGGAGAGAACAAACGCACAAACAACAAATAGTAACACTATTTCATTTTTGTTTTATTCGATGCATCGTCTCATTGTGAGCAGAAGTGTAAGTATAAAACTGAGATTAATATAACATGTGTATCCTTTATGTTTATATACGTCTCTGTAGGATGTAGTACTAGAGCTGTGATATGTGTGTGTGTGTCTCTGTGTGTGTGCGTGAACTTTACCTTCAATGATTAAACTTATCTTTTGTGTATCTTATGAATGGCAGCCAACCGGAGTAAACGTGTCATTAGTTCAGGTGAGGTCACATTCAGTGCAATATATATCTAGGTTCAATGGGCATCAGACATGTTAATTGCATGCAAATAACACCACTTTGATTGGCCGATTTTATGAGGAAAAGTAAAATGGCTCAAATGGTATAAACATGTACTGCGCAGATGTGGCTTGTATTGAGCATCTTCTGAATGGGGCTTCTAGTTTAGCTGATAGTTTAAAAGGTTTCAGGATTAATCCGGACAGGGTGGCGGCTGCAATGTATTTAACACTGGAGTGGGTTCCTTCTCACCCCCCCCCCCCCCCACCACAGAACGGATGTCACACTCGAGTAGAGGTGCTGGTTGACCAGATATGGTTCTGTGTACCAGCGATGGATGAAAGTACCACCAGGAAAACCACCAGGGACTCCACACCAGCCAAGATGGACCCATCAATGTTATTACTCTACAGATTATATACTTCAATGGCAATCTCCTATTTAGCACTATTGTGTATGGACTCTGACAACCTGCTTGTTTGAGTCCCTTCCTGTAGACCTGAGGTTTTCTCACAGCAACCTGCTTATATAGTTTGCCATTTTGTGTGTGTGTGTGTGTGTTTTGTTTTTGTTTCTCCAATGTAAAAGTTGTGTATTGTAGAAATACAGTGTAAATGTGACAATTGTGAACATTCCTTTTCAGAAATGTACACAAATACTCGAATGGAAGTCAAGCTGAGCAACTAAGAGAATAAATTCCCAGATTCCATTCAACCTCTTGTGATTATTCTTAAATGTGGCAGTAAAAACACACAACATGACAAATAATTACCGAACAATAACGATAGTGGCCATCTCAATTTCAAAGTAGGGTCATCACAAAGCGTTTGATCAATAGTATTGATGACCGTCAACTGACCTGCGAATGGGATCTTTCCTCGGGTAGTTCAGCCGTTGACCACCCGGGGGCGCCACGGCTCGTCCATGCGCGTAACGAACCCACAGCGCTCAGTCAGGATACACTTTTTCCTCCTCCACAGTCTCGCCCGAGTAGCTGTTGTTTATAGTCAGTAAATATGTCAACTACGACCGGCGGCGGGGAGTTTGGCAACCCTCTACGAAAGTTCAAGCTTGTCTTCCTCGGCGAGCAGAGCGGTAAGTGTTATCAGGACATGTATGCGGATGTTAGTATGTAAAAAAAAAAATCACGAAGGCGATGGCTGATTAAAAGCTAATGGAGCTACTGGACCCGACTTTGCTAGCTTGCCTTAAATGTGACGCTCCGGGCGTTACATTAAAACCGCTCTGTGTGTGTGCGGTGAAATGCAACCCTCGTTGGTTTAAAAATGACAAATTAAGTCAATCCACCCCCGACGTTGTCTCAGTCCTGTCGATGACGTCGTAGTACAGCTTAGCAAGCTAGCGTTTCGTCGCCAAGTTAAAAACAATCAGCTGTTTGTCTCGAAGGGCAGCGTCATGGCTCGACACGCCGAGGCGTTTTAACCCAGACAACACACAACCATTCAATAGTGCACCCGTTTGGTTTCAAATAGACACCCCAGTTATGAAACTCAGTGTTTAGTGGCGCCTCAGCATCCTCTCACCGCCGTCACCTCTGTGAAGGAGCTATCTTAGCTACAGCTAATGCTACACATACGTGTCAGAATACCGTCCCGGGCTGTGTTTATTCCTCTCCACATATCTGGTATCAGACACTATTTTAGTAAATACAGTGCAGGGAAAATCCATTTAATGATGTGTTGGGGAGCTTCAACACATCGCTTTATTTAAACAGCGTGACGTATTGGGATGCTACGCTTGTAGCTCACAGCAGCAGCGCACGGCTCGCTGCGTCCTGCAGAGCCACGTCGGCCACAGGATGCGGCCGGCTGCCCGATCCACCCCCATGTGCAATCAAACTACAGCTCAGGCACACTGTCTGGATGGGATTTTGCGTGCGCGATTGTTATGTTGGAATCGCTATCCCGTTTTTTTTTTTAACATGTACGACACACTTGTTTTCGAAGCAGGAAAGCTACGAAATCCAATGTGTTTCCATAAGCCAGCATTTGTGACTCCACCCTAATTGCCAGCTCAGCGTGTGGGTGCAATAGTCCATAGAGCATCATCATTGATGTGCTTTCCACCACCGGCTTTCTCAACATGACGCAATGTGGAAATATCAATGGGTGGAGGTTTTGTTTTAAAGTTGTGATCTCATTCGTTTTTCTATCCATTCTATGATATCGATTGGGTCCTTTTTATGATTTTTTTCAGTCATAGTATGTATATGTATGTTATTTTTGTGTGTATACAGTTGGAAAGACCTCACTCATCACCAGGTTCATGTACGACAGTTTTGACAACACCTATCAGGTAAAATGTCATTTTCCGAAGCTGTCATGACATTTGTTTAGCAATTCAAAATGCATATGGCTTGCATTCATGATTGGTTTTACACATGAAATAAGTTAGTGTACATATGAACTGTGAAACATGTCACATGATTAATATATGAAACGATTGTCTTCAGGCAACAATTGGCATCGACTTCTTGTCGAAAACCATGTACCTCGAGGACCGCACGGTAAGTCTTCTCCTTCATCATTTATCAAGGTTCTTGCCATGACATTCATTCCTAATTCATTATTAAACGGAAGCAAATCATTCTTGTCTTGTATTATTTTATGTAGAAGCCATGAGCATGCCCATTTCACCAAATAATATCACCATGACACCAGATGCACTTTTTTTTTTCTCCTTATCATTTTTCAAATGTTTGCATTGATTTTGTATTTTCAAACCCCCTGTCTGGGTGATAAACTCCAACCGCCCCCCACATTGTTTGCGGTTGGCCACAGATCCGGCTGCAGCTGTGGGATACGGCCGGACAGGAACGTTTCCGCAGCCTCATCCCGAGTTACATCCGCGATTCAGCTGCTGCCGTGGTGGTTTATGATATAGCCAGTAGGTATTGTGGCCCGAGCCCCCGTACGAGCACAGCAGGGCTCAGAGGTCACTAAGTCCGCCAGGTTCACTCGGACGGTGGTCTCTGGGTGATCCAAGGGAACGTCAGACGACAAAACTGAGGAATCAGATAGTTTTATCTTTTAAGGTTCTCGGCAGCCCTGAAGTTCATTGTCTATGACGTGACACATTTGGAGGTTTTTTCGTTATCCCTAGAGGGATGATAGAAGCAATTAAGGATCTCTTGATTGGCATGGAAAGATACTCAAAGTTCTTCTGAAATGACTTCATATTTTCATCTCTTCCATTTAAACGAATCATGCATGTTCTGTTTAAGGAGCGTTAGCCGCAGCCTGGGCTCCTTCTGCGTTCGACACCTGTTTCCCCACTCCTCCGTGAAAGGCTGTCTTCACCCTCGTTCCCTGGCTTGCAAAACCCCTTTATTCTTCCCATTTCTTGTTTATTCTTTCCGCTAATTTTCTCTGCCTCCTCCTCCTTCTCCTCCTCCTCCTCCTCCTCCTCCTCCTCCTCCTCCTCATCTTCTCCCGTTCTAATCTTCAGGTCAGGCTCCAGCTTTGGGACACTGCCGGACAGGAGCGTTTCCGTAGCCTTATTCCCAGCTACATCCGTGATTCCACCATCGCTGTGGTGGTTTATGACATCACCAGTGAGTCAGGGCTGCGGCCCTTGCTGTAGGGGTGTAGGACCAGTGGGAATAGCGCTTGTTGTTGCATGCGGTTTGTCCTGAACCCTTTCCTTGATGCTTTTAATATGCAAATGCTGAGATTCTTTCCAAACTTTTCCTCTTGTGCGTTTCCTACTGAAGGTCCCTGCTTATAAACTAATATATGTACCTCTTATCTTTTCTATGTGCAAAGCCTTTTTGTATGTAGGGAATGGCTTCTTGGTTGCACATTGTTGCTCAGGCTACCAAGTGGTATCTTATGATCTGATGGTCGCTTGTTGGTGTGGTACAAAACGGTGTGTTTCTCTCTTCCCAGATATTAATTCGTTCCAACAAACCTCAAAGTGGATTGATGATGTGAGAACAGAGAGAGGAAGTGATGTCATCATCATGCTCGTGGGAAACAAAACCGACCTGGCCGATAAAAGGTAAATGATTGTGGGAGATGTGGAGGATAAGTCCAGTGGCCGCAGTTTCCACGGCGAATAGTGTGGGCCTTGGAGCTCTTTCAAACTGGGAGATGGTTGGATTACCTGCGTAAAATGTGCCACTGTCTGGATCCCCTGTCAGTCGTTCATTTCAACCATTTTCCTTTTGCTGCTCATCCCATGGTATATCACCATGACATCACAGCAGACGTATAATGTAATATTATTTATGCATTGATTTATTATCATTTCCATTTAGATTTCTGTTGTTCAAGTTCCTTTTTGTTGATTGGTTTTCTTTGTCGTGGTCTGTCTCCCTGTTTCTTTTTTATGTTATTTCCTCCTTAATCCCATGCCACCACACATCCCCTCTCTGACCACCGGCCCCCCCCCCCCATGGCAGGCAGGTTTCTGTAGAGGCCGCAGAGAGGAAAGCTCGTGAACTGAATGTGATGTACATAGAGACGAGTGCCAAGGCTGGCTATAACGTCAAACAGGTTGGTGACGTCGCAGCATTTGCAGCCGGTGGGGGTGGGGGTGGGAGGACTCTAAGCCTCCGCTATAGTGGAGGTCACGTGCCATAGGTTAGGCAGGCTCATGTTGAAAATGTCTGGATCTCATGGTGTGCTCCATAGATCAGATGTAGACTCGTGTTTCTCTCTCTCTCTCTCTCTCTCTCTCTTTATCGAACGGTCTCCGCTGTTTCATCTCCTTTTCAACCCACTTCCTTCCCTTTATGTTTTCTCTGTGCCTCGCGGGCCGCTGGTTGTAACTGTACTAACCTCTGCTCTTCCTCGCCAAAACCAGAGTGTGTGTTGAGCGCTCTTTGTTCCTCTCCCTCCTCCTTCTCTCTTCCCCATCCTTTGGCCTGATCTCACGCTCTCCTTCCTTCCCTCTCTCTCTCCCTCCCTCTCCCTCTCTCTATCTCTCTATCTCTGTCTCTCTCTCTCTCGCTCTGACGTCGTCTCCTTCCATACCTGTGTGTGTGCGTCCACCTTGCCCTCGGTGCGTGGCCCCCGAGCAGACAGATCTCCACCGAGGGGGGCGAGCAGAGGGCTAAGGAACTCAATGTCATGTTCATAGAAACCAGCGCAAAAACTGGCTACAATGTCAAACAGGTTAGACACGAGGCCACGCCTCTTCCTCACCGCTCTTCTGTTGCACCCCTGCCCGTCACGTCTTTCTGTCCCGCCTCCGGTCTGTCTTGTGTCCTAACACGATTGGTTGGTTTTCACACACACGCGCGCGCGCTCACACACACACACACACACACACACACACACACACACACACACACACACACACACACACACACAC
>JAOPUH010000002.1:11480281-11491743 GCA_027123175.1 Urophycis cirrata
TGTGTGTGTGTGTGTGTGTGTGTGTGTGTGTGTGTGTGTGTGTGTGTGTGTGTGTGCGTGCGTGCGTGCGTGCGCGCATGTGTGTGTGTGTGTGTGTGTGTGCGCGCGCCCGTGTGTGTATTTATTCCAGTCGACTCCATTTTGCTTACATAACAGCTAGTATACTTACTGACAAACCTCGAAATAAATCACCCAGTATGAGTCTCGAAATGGGATCTGACTGGTTAAACTAAATGATGGAGGGTTTACTTCCTGGCCTGATTTGGGTCCCTCTGGCCATCACCTTGTCCAGCTGCTTCAGCAGGAGAAGGCAGGAGGCTCGGTTCCTCTGCAGCTTGGCCAGGTTGGGCTCCAGCTGACCTGCCTTGTAGAAACTCAGTGAGTAGTTGTACCACTGCAGAGCTTCAGTGTAGTTCTTTGCCTGGCAAGGGGAGCTGATGTTACATAACCGTGAGTTTAAAATAGACAAGTGGACTTGCTTGTTCGGTTTACCTCAAAGTGTTTGCCGGCTTTGTCCCATAGCAGCAGGTGTAGGCTAGCGAGACACTGGGGAGTCAGTGGTTTGCCTGTGTAATGACCTAACATGGGGAAAGCACCATTCATCAGTCATCATGGGGCAACGCAAGGCTAGGCTAACTCCTCTATTGACGTTGGCCATATTTCAGTGAGACAAACAGGGCATCAGAAGGTACCAGTGATGATGTCCTCTATTTTCTGTTTGCCCAGCAGCTCCTTGCCCCTCTGTAACAGCAGCTCAATGTGCAGGACAGAAGCAGCACTCAGCTCGGGAGACGACTCAAAGTGCTGACACACGCGTTTCAGATAGTCAAATGCTAAAGTCTCCCTGGAAAAACACAGCATCCTTATTTTTTTTAGCTTAAATAATTCTGGTGAAAATGTATGTGCATTTGGATAGATATGTCGCCATCTGTTGTATTTTCTTTACAATGATACGCATTTTCCATACATTTGTCGTCCACGTGCATGGATGTATCCATTTGTGTTTGTATGTTTTACCGGTCCGCAGACATGATAAGTTTAACTGTGCTGAGACTGACTTCCAGAGGAGCATCAGACTCCAGCTGCTCATTCACTCCTGAAAAAGGCATGTTTTAAAACACACACATAACATTTAATGCTGACGTGTGTGTGAATGTATGCAATGGGGAAATGCAGTGTCAATTAACTCGCTTTTTTATGTTTACCATGTGGTTGAGGATGATATTATAACATTGCCATAATGTTCTTTGCTCCCTAAATCACTTTCCCCACTGCCCATCTGGGCCAGTCTGTGTGTTAACCATTCATTGATTAAAGACAACAGGTAATAAGCAGTTTCTTACCTGCTGTGACAGCCTCATCCGAGGCCCGAGAACGCAGAAGGATCCTGATCTTCAGGTTAAGTCCAGAGGCACTCATGCATACCTGCCAAATTGCAGAGTGTAAGCCGCTGCAGCGCATTGTCATTGGAATAACAGTCATTTTCAAGTGTATAATTTATTGGTGAAAATGACTGCTTATGGCCCACCTTGTTGGCCAGGCTCACAGCATTGAGGGCTTTCTCTTGAAACTGCTGACAGTCCCACTCCAAATACACCGTTGCCAGGAGCCTTAATACTCTGGCCTAGCATAATGACAATTGGGAGAGTTAAGCAGTGTATTTAAAGGGGGATCAATGTGTACCAACGCATTAGATGTGGGTATCTGTGGGTATCACTTAAACTGAAGCATTTCCTGTGCTATCTTACCTGGACTTCTGGTCCAGGACAGTATTGTGTATTCGTCTTCCCGATGTCATAGCTTTGGCTGAGAGGGACAAATGCATTGTTCTTTCCACGCCATGATTATTTGTGAATCGGATTTTACAATGATCCACGATGACTCATTACCTTAACCAAAAGGAGCTCTCCTCAAACATTTTCAGATTATACGACTCCACTCCAAAGTTATAGCACATGAGCAAGAGGTAGCCGGTCTGTGTGAAAAACAATGCAATGAAGCAACACAATTATAACGACGCGTGAAGTGATTGCGTGCACACAACCGCCTCAGAGCGGTGAGAAGCATGACGCTGTTCTCCTCCAACCTCCTTGGGGAGTCTGGCCAACATGTCTTTGCATCGCTGCACGCAGACCACAGCCTCCCTGTGACTCCCCTGACACACCGCCTGGAATTACAAAACAAAAGGCTAAACCGTATACGCAAATGACACGCACCTCTGTGTCCCACCACATGAGATCCATCCTTCTTAATTGTTGCAATGCTGTTTCACACGTTCACAATCCCCCCCACCCTCCACACACACACACACACACACACACACACACACACAGACACAGAGCAGCACTTTCTCAGAACACCACTTTCCTGGTGTCTGAAAAAAAAAAACATCACAAGAACAAAATATTCAGGTTGTTGTACGTGTGAAATAGCACATCTGAGCTCACCGACTCGGCCTGGTAGGAAAGGACTCGAAGCAGATCCTTCTCCACTTCCCCTTTGGAGGCATTGAGGTCACATCCTCCGTCACCCCGAGACCCGAGTTGGCTATAGAGAATTTCCAGGCTCTGAATAAAATGTAAGTATCCAGAAGTAAGGTCTAACAGTTTTTTTCTGTATATGTAAGCTATATTAAACACAATACAATAACCTCAAGATAAACATATTTGGGCCCCCTTAGCTGCTGCATGTCTGAGGTGACTGTCTCGTCTGACCTTGACAGCTAAAGTCAAGAACGGATCTGCCAACTGGGGGTTTTTACAATCCAGCCAGGTTCTGCCAGTCTTGCTAGCCATCTATTTAAAAAAAAGAAGGTATTATACATTTGTGACATATACAACAGACAAATGTCAGGTTCTTCTAAAATGGTCAACTGGCAATACATTTACCAAAATGTGCTTGCGGACGACGCTCTCTGGTGGAGTATCAGGCGCACTGCAGTAGAGCAAGCTGCAGGCGACATGGCGCACTGAGATGGCGAGAGAGACAGAAAGTCGAAAGGCGCACACAACCACAGATGAGTTACGATACGATACACGACATAGGGTAAGAGTAATCTTAATGCATTTCGATTAATGTCCTTGTAAACCAGCAAACCTTTCGCTTTCTGGGTCTTCGTAATCGCTGTGCCCACACGCTTTGTAACTGCCCAGTTCCACAGCTGGATGGCACACTCGTCAAGCTAAAGTCAAGGTGGTTGAAACAACCGGCAAGTTGAAACCCCAGCCAAGTCATAAAACACACCCACACACCATGGAAGTTGCTATCACAAACAATATCATTATTTAGACATGTGTATTTTATTGCATTGGGAGTAAGTGCAACTCGTGCCAGGGAGAAGAGCGGAGCCCATACATTGGGTCTTATAAAGAGAGTCCCAGAACTAAGTTTGTGTAATGGCCACTGACACAGCAATTAAGGTCATCAGGACTCCATATACCTGGGGGTCCAGAGGTTTGGGGAGCTGGTCGAGTTCAGAAACGTAATTGAACAGCTCGTCTATGAGGCCCTGGTAATCCACCTGTTGTCCGTGCTGCAGGTTCTCCGTCAGACCTGCGATGCACGAATAATATGTGAATACTTATTATTTAGTTGGTTCACATTTTTGTTCGTACAACAATTCGGTTGTTTGAAAGACCGAGGCCCAGCTAGCCAGAGACAGTTTGCAATCTTTCTAGTTTCGAAAGAGCCACATTTAATCAGTGATCGGTACCACTTTTAGTGAAGTAGCTGAGTCAACGGTTAGCTAGTATTGATAGCCGCTAATGGTAGCTCAACTACGACTCGCAGGTATTTCACTTTTGACAGCAAATACATCATCATAAAATATACTCGGTTTAAAGTCTAAGTTCGCCGTGTCAACATAAAACAGCGGCTTACATTTCACATTGGCTATAAACTGCTCCATATTCATAGAAAAACGTGTGGCTTGGGGAGTCTTGAAAAATATTGATTTCATGAACTGTCACGAGCCATGACGTCAGCAGCCGCGTCCGCCCCGCTGTGCTTCACGCGGCGGTGCTGAGCCGGCTCAGCATCGTAGCTGTTCATCTACATTGATGCTGAACAATTGGGTAGGTCAACTCATAGAGGCAAACTCCCTTGGCCAAAAAGGTTACTTGGCTAACCTTAACCGGCCATATCTCCTTGTAGACCAACAAATAAACATGTGTTCAACTTTAGAATATTTTCCAATTTTACATGATTTGAGTTTATAACTAGCAGTAGGCCTACTAGTATACTTCCAGGCAGTGTTTCTGTCAAATTCTTGTTTCTGTCTAATTCCTAATTCAATTAAAAATGTCAACATAAAAGGTGTCACAACATAGTATTTATATGATGAAGCAGGCTCATAGGATAACAGATCCTATTTTGTCCCATGATTAAAATATCCAGCAAACTCCACAGTATGATGACCACTCTAGAAGTTCACACACAGCCAAGAGTTATTTGGTAACCGAGACAGAAGGACAGGGGAGGCAGCCCCCTCCTATGCCCTCCTAAAGAACGTCTTTGTTTCCTCTGGTTCTTTTACTGAGCACTTTATTGTCTGCTCAAAGGAAAGAGTGCAAGCTGTGTGCAGAAATGGTCAATCCCCGATATTGTGTTTTTCTACACAGGACTCTAAAGTCAAAACGTCTTAAAACCCAGCACTCTCAGCTTGCCGCTTCCAGCAATTGTTCCAGGAGGAGACTTATCTACTTCCTCCTGGCCCAGTGGGAATGCCTGTTTCCCCAAAGACTTTGGCTACTATAAGTATTAGCATTCTTGTAGTGGCCACTAAAAATTGTATTGTAGCGTAGTAAAGCATAGCATATAATGTGAACCACGCTATGCTATAAATACACTACTACACCACATACATTTTTGTGTGGCTACTGCAGGTATGTAGGCTATAGTACAGTATATTCTAGTAGCCTACAATAGTGTGGAGTCGTATAGCATCGTTATGACTGAAATGATGAGGGCTATAACTGTTTTAAAGCCTTTTCAATTATGTATACTACTTTTTAATAATATATACCGCATATACTGCAGACTTCAACCTCTTTTTAGTTTTAGTTTAGTGAATTTTGTGTGTGTTGGAGGAAAAGATATTCAGCCCGAAAGTGCAACTACCCCTTCGATTGAGGTTTATCATTGGCAGTGTTTTCATGTGTCCCTCCACGAGACTAAACAGTTGTGTGCGGCCTACCCGCCATCAGCAGCCGCAGAGGAACAACATCTTCAAAATGTCTGCATGGCTGGCGTGTCCATCTGGAGTCAGGCGGAAAGGTGAGGCCAGGATGCTGTTATTTACGGTGCCTTCTACACGCACAGTTATTGTACTGAAGAGAACCGCCTGTGGCCCATCCACGCAGCACAGGGCTCACTGACAGAAGACACCCACACACACGCACAGACACACACACATACACACACACACACGCCGTGCTGTTTACGTTGATATAAAAAGCTGTATATCCTGTTACTAAAGTTAAAAATAAACCCCCGGCAAATATTTATTGTTACCATGCAGACAGATACTGTCTGATGGAATAGTGGCTGTTTGTTTTGTTTTTTGTCCCTCTTAAGTATTTGAGAATCTTGACGAGATAACGTTGATTAGTTAAGCGGTTAAACAAACGGCTGGGCGAGGAGAACAATCAATGTGGAAATGTCAATCAGTTTTGGATAAGTTCCTGAAGTTGTTCACCACATGGAACTGCAGAGAAATTGAAGCACATTGTATGCACCAATGTTTATGTTTGAAAGTTTCAAGTTTCATTAATTGTTAATTAGACCAATCTCATCGAAGTCCTGGTGTCGCATTTATTTGTTTATGATTATCCTTTCATTTCATGAATGTGTTATCCCCTCCTCAGGGCTCCTCAAGGTTTCCAGATAGCTCTTGGTTCATGAATATCTGACATGCACCATAAGAAGTGTGTGTATTTTAGCCATATGTAGAGTTGAAATGATTCCTAACAAGTTTTCAACTTTGTTTTTCCACTTATTCCAAAGGGTGAGGGTTAGACCAATCTGAGGGGAAGGAAACACGAAAAATAAGTTTTACGAGAAGTAATACAAACATTTCTATAAGAATATTTACTAATAGTTTACGAAACCTAAACCTACCAGTCAGAATAAAGTTATTATTTATCGTATTGTTGTGTGTACTCCACATGGCTATCAATTGTATACACAATGTTAAAATGTTAATTCGCAGTCACTCACTCTTCATTAAGCTCCCAGACATAAACATTTGACCCTGAAAGTGACGTCGCGTCCTTCCTTCCTGCCTCCTATAAAGTTTGGCTCCCGTGCGGCGGGGCCGTAAGAGTGAGGCGACAAGAGAGGATACCTTGTATCAGTGCGCATTGAAGGAAACAGCCCTATTTGCTGTTTAATAAAACCATTCATTCAAAGTGTTTTAAAAAACAAACAACAACAACATCCTGATCACTGACATTTTCTTAGCGAGGACCAAATCACACCTGCCCCGAGGAAGGCTCCTGAGGTGCAGAGCCTGCTCGCCTCATTCCGCGGAGAGGAGCTCTGTTGAAAACCGCGCAGTGGGGTTGGAGACTGTCACTGACTTTTTTTCACGTTTTTAGTTTTTTTTTTTTTTTTTAGGGGGGGGGGGGGATTAACTGCGAGTTTTTTCCTCTGTACAAAGTTTAGGACATTTTCGAGAACTTTTTTTCTTTTCGTGGATCTACAACACCAGTCTTTGTGAGTAACGAGCGTTTTGGATTTGGATGAGGAGTTGTGTGGAGTAACAGAATGGCCCCATCCGACTGTTTTCAGTTCGCCGCTGTCATCTTTTATTGTGTAGCGCAAATACATGGTAAGATTGTATGGTTATTTTCATCATCGCTAATCCGTTGGTCGTTTATTTGTATGTATATATGTTTGTTAATGTTCTGGACCCATCATGAATTAATTTATTGTAGACTACATACATCCTCATTGAAGCTTCAAATTCCAAATTTGTAAGATAACTCCCTTTAGCCTACTGTTGTTTCGTTCTCTTTCTTCTCTTGTTGTCTTTTTATTTGCAAAGGAAATAGGCTGTACTAACCATACGTCTAGATACAACACATTTTACTTTTTTGTTGCATGGACGCATCTAAGAGACCCACGCTTTGTGCGCCGATAAGGGTGACAAGTGACCGGGTACATCGTTGGACTGTTCTTATTTCCTCAGGTCCCCCCTGTAGCTTTCGGTTTGTATCATAGCCGCTACAACTTGTCTAGTCCTGCATCGCTGCCTGCAATCCTGCAGAACACTTGAGATGCTACGGGTGCGCATTAAGGTCATTAAACTGATATGGTGAAAAGTGAATTTACAAATGTACGATATAATGGCTGTTCACTCGCCTTTGCAGTTTGGCTGAATTTACGGAGGTAGACACTTGGTTTGTAGTCCTATTCCTTCCTAAATATAAACTGACTAGGCTACCAACAAAGGCGCAACCCCCACACACGCACACACACACGCAACCTATCTGTCATTCACAGTCTGATCCTCGCGTCTGTGTCTGTAGTGTTTATTAGCAAGTTTCCTTCACTGTCCTCGCACAGCACAGAGCGTGGGAAAGACACTGGGAGGAAACGGATGCTGGGGCAAGAGGCACCCTCCTGGAATTGTTCTGACGAGCAGAGGTCACGGAAATGGGACAGGCTACCTGAGCAAAGAACTTCTTCCACTTTGATGCCCATATTGCGCAGGTCCGACCGGGTCCTAAAAGCGGTGGTGGTGATGGATACACAGTTACACTGTTGCAGAGCCGTTAGTCATAGATGAGGGAGCTTCCGAGAACAAGTTCACACCTGTTGCGTTGCTTTAAAAAAAAATGATTTGGTATTCTGGGATTAAGATGAGGTGGAGATGATGGATCATGCTTAAAACATTGTTTGTTAATTATTGAAGGCTTGAGGCCATGTGCCTATCTTAATACAATTGTGGTTAAACAGGCCATATTCTCAAACTGGACAAAAACATTGTTTTAAGCCTACTGCTAGTCTACCGTTTATCTTTTTTTCTTTATCTGCTAATTGTTCAAAGTCTAACTGTAATGACATCAGTTGACTAAGATAAACAGGGAGTTGCATCCTAACGGACCATGATTGATTTCAAACTGTTTCAAATGGAGTCATATATTTACGTTGGGTTTAGAGATAGACATCGGTGAAGTGTCCTAACACGACCCATCAACAACGCTCTTAATGAACCATGATGATTCAGAGGTACAAAGAACAACCGCAGTTGCTTCATATTTCATTGACTACATCCAATAGCTTCTGTGAATACCATATCTGGTTTGTGTTGATGTGGTAATTCATTGGATTCAGCCATTCCTAAAATCATCAGTTGAGACGTCATTTGTCCATTTCGGTTGAGTTTGCCAGCTCTGTGGATTTAGAAAGATCCAGACATGAAATTCTACAACTCCCATAAGTTGGGGGTTACACTTAAAATTGAAAGCTTTCCAAAGTAGTAATTACTACTGCCAATCAAATAAAAAAGTACCACAGAAGTTATTGTGAATAACATTGTTTGTTAATAATAGTAACTATTGCTTGGGTCCTTGCATTTGAAATGACCTGTCATGGGTGAATATATAGCGGTCACCCACATGAGTTGAGCTGCACACTGGCCGGTTTTGGCCAGTGTTTCTGTGCACGCACAGAACAGACACACGCTGACACTCTGAAGCCAAAAGGGCAGCCAAAAACCTGGAGCAGCAGGGTATGTCTTGTTCCTTATTGCTGTTCTTAAAGGAGGCTTACATTAGCATCCCTTGTGTATCTTGTCGTGAGCCGGCAATATATTTCCTTGCAACCCTTGCATGAGATTTCAATTTCAAGGAGCTTCTGTGCATTGCTTAGTTTTAATCAGACATGGCAGAGAACGGCGATCCCCTGGGCTTACGCAGTATACAACAGCTCTATAGGAGTCAGAAAGGCCACTCACTGTGGCCAGGTGCACTCCTTTATTTATGGTTTTTTAAAGGGGGATTCTTGGACATTTTACGCCGTCACTCACTGTTTTCTTAACCTTTTAGTTGGCAAATTGTAAGGGATTGTGGGGGGATCCCATGTCATAAAATATTCCATCACAAAGACAACGTATAGCACAGCTAGGTCATTAATAACGACTCATTTTGGCTGGGCTCTTGAGTTCTTTTCAACTGTTTGCTGTAAATCGTCTGCTGGGATATTGCACCTCTTGTAAATGTGTCCTAGTCTTTGAGGATAGTATTTTAATCTAAAGTGACAGGGACATTGATGCAAAGCCCCTCTGCAGAGCATGGCAGCTGCCTTTTCCTTTTTTCAAAAGTAAATAAATATGTAAATATTGATGTCACCCTCAACAGTCTTTGTTCATAATACAAACATACACCCAGCTACTAAGTCCAATCACAATATCCCTCTGTACACTATTCTCACTTCATAGTTTGTAAATATAATATATGTAATACTATTATATAACACCCAGTGTACCATATTATGGTACACTGGGTGTTCCGAAGCAAACTTTCCCTGCGGTGGCCACAGCACATTTCACCCCCCAAACAATCATGCTCCACCCCCCCCCCCACTCCACCCCTGCCCCTCTCCATCGTTAGCTCGGGTAACAAGCCGGCCCTCTCCGGCCCTTTTCCAGCGGCCTTTGTTGCCCCGCTCTTTGGGACTCGTGAACCCATAAAGAAGAAAGCACTGCGCCTATACGCGGCAGTCGTCAGGACTCACATTGTTGCTCTCGCCTTGAAAACCCTCTCCAGAAAAAAAAAGATGACCCCCCCCCCCCCCGCGCCTGACGGAAAGTGCGGCCCGGGTGCGGGGTCGCTCAAAGTGGAGGGAATTCCGCACATTATGCCCGGCGCTCGGAGGGCTGTGACTGGGCGGTTTCCTGCGCTGGCGGAGTCATCGCATGCAGTAATAGTGGCATTTACAGCCAAATGCCATCCAGAGACGTCTGCCCGTTTTACAGGAATTGTCCGATGGAAATAAGGAAATAAGGATTGGTGTGCGTGTTTGACCGCTTCGTGAAACAATATACATGGCGTGGTAACACCGTGTGGAATGGCTTCATGCTCTTCTTGTGTTATGGAATGTGTTTTTTTTCCCCAACGTCGTTAGCCATTAGCCATGAGAATACCATTATTTGACAATTACCGTTCTGTCCATAGTTCAAAGTAATGATTTGTCTTGGACAGGGTCAAGTGGAAATATCTCTACGGAGGGAGATTCTTTGGTCCCACACCTGTTCTTGCAGACCAAACCAATTTCATTAGGAGACAAACATGTCAAAATGTCAAAGACTAAATAAATAGTACAATCCAAGCCAATGAAAGGGGAAAACATCTTAGTTTCCTGGCAGGGTGAGAGATTATCATAGATCAAGCATCCTGTGCTGGTCCCTTTCCCGCAGGCCACGTGAAGTCAAACACTCAGAACCCCAGACCATCAAACAAACCATAAATAGCATCCCAGGCCTTCAAACTGTGATCAACACAAAGTCAACTACAGCTGAATGCCCACTCTAGGAATTGGCTCATGACAAATCACGCAATCACAGGTTTGGAAAAAAGTGTGGATGAGAGAAGGACAATGAAAGAGATGAACATGGAGAGAATAATGGGGAGTAGTGAGAAGGGGAGACTTCAATGGATGTTTTGTCAGATTCTCTTGGTCTCCCTCTATCTCTCTCCCTATCTCTGTCACATTCTCTCTGTTCCCCCTCTTCCTTCTCTGTGTGTTCCTGGAAGCTCCCTCTAATCGGATCCAGCTCTGGGGCTCTTTGATCGACCACAATAAGCACCATTTCTGCCATTTCTCAGATGCTCCGCAGGAGGAATGCGGCAGAGCCTATCGAGACACAGCTGTCTTGATGGGATGCTTGATGCTGAGGTCAGCGCTGGCCGGCCAGAGGGTCAGGTGGGAGAGTTCTGAAGACAGATGATGGGGGTAAAGAGAGACTTGGGTGGGTGGGTGGGTTTCTTACTCCATCTGTAGTTTGTTAAGGCAGAGTGTGTGGAAAGACAACCGCCTGGCCGTGATAGATGAAGCGCAGCGAGCCAAGTCAAGTTGTAGTTCTTGTCTGTGTGCGTGTGCGCGCAAGTGTGTGTGTGTGTGTGTGTTGGCATATCGGTTTGTTTGCTTTTAGAATGCAGTAGTTTGGGAGTTGCGGCCGTGTAGACATGTTGTTTACAACCGGGCACTCTGTGTGTTCATAAGGGTTGCCTGTGAATGCACGGCAGGGTCCATTCACGAATGAACAAATAGGTATTTGCTTTTATTTTCCGTAAATTAAAGAAAAGGGCAAATGCCCCCATCCACCCCCCCCCAAACAAACACCCCCCCCCCACCCCCCCCGCCACTCCCCCCCCCCCCCGCTCTCTCTCTCCCTCTCCCCCCCTCCCGCACTCGCACTCTCTCTCAACCTCTCTCTCTCTCCCTCTCCCTCTCTCTCT
>JAOPUH010000002.1:11541260-11551346 GCA_027123175.1 Urophycis cirrata
CTCTCTCTCTCTCTCTCTCTCTCTCTCTCTCTCTCTCTCTCTCTCTCTCTCTCTCTCTCTCTCTCTCTCCTCTATTCATCAATCCATCCATCCGCACACATTCAAGCCCGACGAAAATCGATAACAAAAACTACCCTCGAGCACCATCTAGTGGCTTGATAGAAAAGTGACCTGTTATCGTCATCCAAGACACAAACATTGTTTACATTTTTGGTATGAATGTTAAAAAGTATGTGGAAAAAAAAGACAAACAGGAACGCAATATGGGTCTTTTAAAAACGTTTAACTCACTAATTAACTAATGGTTTTTGTGCTAACAGAATGCTATTCAGATGTCAATTTCAGCCGTGCCAATGTGTTCAATGGCTCATTATACTCACATGTACGTGTTAATCGTTACTGCATCTTTAATGAGGTAAAGCAGCGGTCACGTCAACGTTCTGACAGTCAGTCAGTAAACGCTTCACACACTGGTAGAAAGTTGCTCATGTGCCAAACGTTGATTTTTGGAAAACCAAAGGCACGCAGATACAAACGACCCAAGCGGTCCGTAGGGGTGCAATATTGATGACTTTATCTCCATTTATTAAAATCAGATGAGAATTATATTTTCATGAATAGGGCAATCTATGGAGAGATTGGCGATTAAAGGTCGCAACGTCCGAGTTAACGACTTCAAACGGATGGGTTCGTCGTGTACAAACCATAGACTGTATATAGTACAAACCTGCCTGCCACAAACTCGCAGGAACTGCAGGTAGTTTGTTGGTCGACACTGCCTTCTGTGGGAAGCTTTGGGTATCACCCGACACGGACAGCGACAGTGACACTTGAGCAATTGTTAAATTGTTACTGTAATGGACGGCAAAACGTGTGGTTCCACACCTGACCACAAGAAGACGCTAGTACCCATCGATCTAACACTTGTGCGTAAAAGGACACTGCGACGACCAGCACTTTTTACCAACACAAGAGAGAAATGTAATGAAATCAGAATAAACAGAATAAGACCTTGTTTAACAAGATAACACGTGGGTAAACGAGAGATTTTAACGTGAAGATACTTGAATTTCGCTTCTACCGTGCCATAATTGCACGAACTATGTAGACGGACAAAAGAGCCAACCAAAGCCCAGGTCAAGAGAACACTTTTGGATGCTAGTTTATTTAATTATTACTCATAGATCTCAGCCAACGAACACGCGCCTAGTTAATACTAGTACATATAGTGACTGTGGGTTAAAGGCAGGCTTCTAATTGCATAGTAAAATTATTAAGGCCTATAAAACCATTATATGCCTCCCCTGTTGTAATATAACGCAATACAATTGGCCTACCACAATCAATTCCAATTGCATTGACTTCAATGTAGCCTTGGTTCACCAAGCAAAAAACAACCTTAATTATGCTATTGTTTCGCCTATTTGTAAGTCTTGATTGCGTAAAGCACAATTGAATGTGCATGTAGCCCTACATCTAAAGATTCCTAGATTCAGATGATTTCAGTCTTGTTTGAAAGTCTAATGGCTTTTCCTTTTTCTCCTGTTCCATATATCGGCCTATCGGCAACGCCTGTGAGATCAGGGCGTTTCGGGAGGGTTGAGAGAGATCGCTTCCTTTGGACCGGAATTAGCTGTGAAGTGTGACCTTTAGGTGTTAACATTGAATAAGTAACCGAAAGTGAGCCTCGCCTTGTCCCACGAAGAGTCCCACTTTACACCTCGTTTACGTGAATTAACCTAACAAACACGATTACAACACTTTGCTGAATATACGGATTAGAATGTGACTTTATAGGCCTACGTTATGATAAATAGACCACCCGGCGAATTTCCCAAATAACTCCATTGCTAGGGTCTACCTTTGCATTTCTAATCCACAATCAATCATTCGCAAATGAATGGATACATGAAATGCAACATGGCATAACGTGATATTTAAAACGGACGTATATTGGCCCTGCTTTTTTACTTTTCTTACAAACTTCAGAAGTCATGACATCTGCATGCGCTTCAGGCGCCCAGAGGTATGACAACATTTACTGTCTGTCGGCTCGTGAGACCTGCGGGTGCGATAGGCCGAAGTGTAAATGTATTCATGGGAGCGAACCTTCTGATGTTTGGGATAGGCCCACTGGGAGGTGATGACGCAGCGCAGGACAGGCGCAAGGGGACAGTTGGGCCGCAGCATCTTCCCCGCCGTCATTTGGATGCAAATCTTCAAGACTCGATGCGCTTCCTGACGTCAGGCTCACATTAGTATGCTGCTTGCTCCTTGTCAATAGAGCCACACTATGGAAGGCTAGCAGCGCAGGACCTACAGGCAGCCTATCATTTTGGGAACATCTTGGACTATACCAGCCTCGGTTTACGGATTGTTTTACGCGTACAGATTTATAGCTACAGTGTGACAATGTCACCGTAAAATTTCTATCATTTCTTTGTGAAGTTATTGCACATTTTGTGTTGCTTTTCTATGTGTATTTAGTCACCATGTATGTGGGATATATACTGGATAAGGACAGCAACATGTATCACCAGGGGCCCGTGAGGAGATCCAGTATCAATCTACCTCCGCAGAACTTTGTCACGACCCCACAGTATCCAGACTTTACGGGATACCACCATGTGCCCAACATGGAAACGCACACTCAGTCTGCGGGGAACTGGGGACCTTCATATGGCGCGCCGAGGGAGGATTGGGGCGCGTACAGTCTGGGACCACCAAACGCTATTCCTGCGCCATTGAACAACACGTCCCCGGGACAAGTTTCATACTGCTCGCCTGAGTACAGCCATATGCACGCTCCGAACTCAGCTGTATTACAACCGCCTCCAGAGAACATTAATGTTGCACAACTTTCACCCGAAAGGCGCAATTCGTACCAATGGATGAGTAAAACTGTGCAATCGTCTTCTACTGGTGAGTTTGCGTCATTTTTCAGTTTTTATTTCTAATTATAATATTGATGCTTGATGACGGCAATTTTGACAACCAATGGCAGTATTTTTGTCCTGAGTAAACATACCAATTCAGAAAGTTCGCAAGTTATATTTCGTGTGTTTGAGTTTAGATGTTTCAAAGTTGCTGTAGAATTCGTTTAAAGTTTTTTTACTGGCGTCTGAGGAATAGCAATAGGGGGAAAAGCAGTCCAGTAGTATAGTGTTATTTATCAGGCTATTGTTGACATAATACGCAGACAGGAAATTAGAATAAAAACTAAATTGAAACAGATTCGTTATTAAATGTCTGGTCGGAGTCTAACCAAACTAAGCAAAACGACAGACAAAACAAACGTTATAATGTATGCCTAAGTGCTACGTTTTTTTTTGTATTTGGAACGAGAAACCTACAACCTTTCAGGCTGATTGGATGTCTTTACGCGTAGGCCAATATATTAAAAAGCATCCACAACATGTTGATTCATTTGGCAAAACAAAACCAAACCCAGGAGTCATTTTACAGGGAAACGAATTGTATGTATTGTATTGTAATTGAATGGAAAACGAATTATACGTATTGTATGTATGGACAAGGCCTTCCTCAAGCTGAAGGATAAAAGGTGTAGGCCTATATCTGTTTCTGTTTATATATTTATAAACAGAAACAATTATACACATTTTATGTTTCTGTTTATATATTCCTATGTTTCCGTTTATATATTTATATAGGCCTATATATTTTTTTTCATTTATATATAACATAGCAAGCCAGTCGGCGCACTTGTTATGTTAATGAGTTCCCACTTTGAAGGCGCGTGTGAAGCTTCCCATGGCACACCGGAGGGTTTGCGCGTTATCCGTCATATCCAGGCGTTGGTCCCCTTATTTCAACACCTCTTGACTTTGATATGCACCACTGTCTCTTCCTCTCCCAAGAGTTATATTGCCGGAAAGGGTCACGTGTTCCACAGCAAATGTCTCCACTGCTGTAATGTCCCCACATAACGCTTATATAAACCCCTTGAACCATCTCTGGAGTTATTGCAACTAGTTATTCACTTATTTTCAGGCGTTTCATGTTTTGAGTGCAGCTTTTGTGGAAATACCACAATTATATATCTGTTTGGACTTTTATAAGCCTATAATTTAGGCCTACATCATCAATGTGTCTCAATAGAGAAGGATATCATCTTGAAATAGTCATAAGTTATGTATGTCTTAGTCAGGCTTATATTTATTGAATATAAACACAAAATGCATTTTTGGTGTATAGGACTTTTAACATCATCATAGCTATATAAATAAATAAATAATTACATAAATAAACACAACTGCCTCACTTTGTGAATTCAGCGTCTTAAAAAAAACTGTAAATTCTTTCTATTTCGCTATTTGATATGCGTTGTAATGCATGGTCTATTCAATCACATGATCACATGGTCTGAGCGTGTGATGGGCTACGTAATGAATACTCGCGTTGTGTCTCGTGTTGTGCGTTTAAACTGACATCAAAGCTAAGGCAGCAGCCCAGTCTATCTGTGATCGATCCGAGTGAATCTCTGTCTTAAAACCCCACTGTAAAGATCAAACAGATAGACGCGTCCCGGCTCGTCCCGCGGACCTCCACCATAATAAAGCACAGGCCATCTGTATACCGTCTATATATTTGTGTTCATGTTTTCTCTTTTTGGTGTTTTTGTTGTTGTTTGATTTGAAGGTAAAACGAGAACAAAGGAGAAATACAGGGTAGTGTACACGGACCACCAGCGTTTGGAGCTGGAGAAGGAGTTCCACTTCAACAGGTACATCACCATCCGGAGGAAGGCAGAGCTCGCCGCCAACCTCGGCTTGTCGGAACGACAGGTAAACGCGCTGGCCTCCTTACTTTTGCGCTCACCTTTGCGCTCACTTTAACTCCAAAAAACGTAGTCTTTCGTGTTAGTTGTCGTGACATATTGTCTTCGCGTTTTGCTAAAGATGCCTTTTCTCTCTCTCTCTCTCTCTTCGCATTTGCAGGTGAAAATCTGGTTTCAAAACCGCAGAGCCAAAGAAAGGAAATTAATCAAAAAGAAGATGGGTCAGTCGTACGGCAGCGGGGGCTCGGTACACAGCGACCCCGGCTCCGTGAGTCCCCTGCCGGTCCCCGGGTCCCTCAGTCCGACGGAGATCCACGCCTCTCTTTATCCGCCACAGGGTATGAACACCTTGCCCCCAATCAGGAATATACAACACAACAACCAACAACAACAACAACAACAACAACAACAACAGCAACAACAGCAACAACAGCAGCAAGTGACTGTTACTCAGTAGATTCGCAGTTGGACCACATAATATAGTATAACTGAGCACTCCGACATGCTGAAAGGACACTTGAAACTTGGATAAAGAGACCCATGAGGATTATTTTGGGATGCTGAAGAGAGAGAGAGAGAGAGAGAGAGAGAGAGAGAGAGAGAGCTATCAAATAAGATGATGGATAGAACGACACGCTGGAGGCTCTTGAAATATTGGTTTTATAGAATAGATTTAATAATGGAGTAAATAATCGTCGTGTTTCAAATTTAGTTCTTAAAATTTTTGTGTTATTGATAACATGAATACCACTTTGTATGTTTAAAAGCTTATGTGTTTGTTTATAATAATAATAAAAAAATACCTCAGGGATTGTTTGAGTTGAAGATGACCCGAATCAACTGTATGTTGCCCGGTCCGTTTGGACAGAGAGTTTTGTGTTCGTCCTAATAAGTCTCTTCCATTTCAGCACATTTTAATCTTTTGTAAAAACAGGGAAAATATTTCTAATGTCACGGGAGGGCTATTTGTTTGATGGCAGCGTTTAAAGTGTAAATAAATCGTTGTTGTTTTTTAAAAAAAAGTAAGTCTACTTTTTGTTTGACAGTTATTTATTTCTTTGATGGGGTATTATTTTAGAATGTCACCTCAAACTCTTTCGAGTTGAATGGTGCTGTTTCTGTCCACCAGATCGTATCCACAACACACCGTATCACCGTAACATCCATCTATTGGCCTACAGGTGCGGTTTAACCTTGCAAGTCTGGATGGGTGGCCTGTTTAATATGAATTGTCCCTTCGTTTATAACCAACTGTGAATGGTAAATGTCAAATGGCTTATCCCGGATGACATAATACAGTCAAAATAAAAGCAATAAGATCCGATCTTCAGTCGAGGAGAATTATGATATTTTACAAGCCATGCACTTAAATAGTGTTGGCTTGTACATTTAAATTATGGGTTGGTATCATTCGATCATGCAATAGGCTTATTGAATGCAATATTGCACAAGCCTATAGGGGCCTAATTGACTTAGGCCTAATTGGTAACAATGAAATCATAATCGAAACGTTAATGAACAGGTGTGTTGTTAATTTGTAATTTGCATTTATTTATGGCCTCAGTTCATCTAATCCTTCATCCTCTTCTCATTCTTCATTTCCTCTTTTCGTCGTTAATGTTGATAGCCTAAACTATTATGTAGCCTACTGTAATGAGTTTCCCGGATAATCTAGGCCTAGTAAAATCTGAAAAATTACACATTTGGGGCAATAGATACGCACTAACCTAGTCGCATCATCGTGTTTTTATAGCTGGGTATGGCACAATGGAGAGGAGCTAAACAACATAACATGTCATCAAGTGCTGACAAAAGGAAACCATAATCCACGCTTCATAATAAACCCAAATTTGGCTGGTGGCGTGCGCATGCGCATCTGCGTGCCCTGACGTCATGAGCGTGCTGCCCAACATGGCGGACTTTGACACCATATATGAGTTAGAAGACGAAGACGAGGACCGTGTAGTGAGCGAAGAGGTCCTGTCCAGATACTGTCCAGAGCCCGTGGTGGTGAGAGGGGCCGGGCACATCACAGTGTAAGCAAAAAACAGATCGACTCGTGTTTATTGGACCTTTTATAGGACCTGGTCTGAGCTAGCCTCATGCTAGCCGTATGCTAGTTAATCACAACATCTGACTGTCTGTTTAACGTTAGACCACAAACACAATTCTTTGCGCGTTACATTTCATGTTTACTGGTCAGTCGTTGATCTTTCAGGCGTGTAAGCACTGTGTAGAAGTCAGAGATTCCACTGTCACATCCAGATGTTATCATCACAATGTCTTTGTTTTCATGAGTATGGTGATGGGTCTGCCAGATCTACTGTATTTCATCAACTTGACACACACACACACACACAAGTCTGGTTCATGTAATTTATGACCTTTTGTGTGAAGGGATGTCAGTCCTTGAACCTTTGACAGACGCTGTTGTAGGCTACTTAAACAATAAAATAAGTAAGCCAACTTTTTAAACGCCTTTATTTAATAATTGCTTGCCACTATTGTCAGTTTATAAAGATTTCCTTTCAGGCCACATTAAATTTGGTGCATACTTTTCGGAGACTATTCAAACCAGATTTGGATCCAGTCTTTAGATCTATAATAATAAAAAAATAATGTTGAATAGACACATTTATAACATACCAACCCCTAATCACGCCTACAACTTATTACAAAATCTTGGTTACGTTTTTTTCCAAATAGATTATAGAACAAATAAATGCATATCTTATTATTGTTCTTATTATTTGTTTTTCTGATGTCATCCCTCTATTTGATCGTACAGCCTGAGTTTGAGATGTAAGGTGTTCATGTCAATATTAATTTTGAAATGTTGTCATTGATTTACAGGTTTGGATTGAGCAACAGATTTGATACAGAATTTCCCGCCGTTCTCACAGGAAAGGTACAGTGACACTTCATTCCTCCTGCACACCAATGGTTCTCCCATTGGCTGGACTGTCTTCCAATTCTATGGGAATCGGGGGGGGCACTTAAACCTCCACAATACTATTGTTCCAGCGGCTGCCTTTGGAGAAAGCCAACCTCCCTAAAGTTCTCTTTTCAGGGACAGCTTGGGTGTGAGGGCGAGGCGTTCAAGGCAGTGCACCCCAGCGTCTTGAATGTAGCTCTGTAAATGAGTAAGCCCCGGCTGAGCTGGGCCGGGAGCGACCCCAGTGTTTAGAAAGGTACAGTTCCAGGTGATAAACAAATTGAATAAAGAGTGCTCCACACACTAGAAAGGAAGGCTTCCTGGGCTGGACGCTGGAACACAAAAAGGCTGCAGGGGCTTGCGCAGGCCCAGGGAAGTGTGGGGCAATAAACGGACCTCTCGGTATTGTGACCCAGGGTGACATGTGATGGATGAGGTCACAATTATGATGATTGAAGGGTGCAGATCAGGCCCTGCTGGTCTTTATTCCGAGGTCTGTGGCTGTTTGTAAAGAGACCTTTGCATCCTGTCATAAAAGCTTACGACCCCTGTTTTATGGCGTACAGACTGGGCAAGGAATGAGCATCCATTCATGTTGTGTGGCTGCTACTGCCACAGGCCGTGAGCTTATCTCCCCTTTGAGTCTCCCCTTGCCTTCAGTGGTCTAGAGCTTGGTGAGCAAGTCACAAACGTACACTTCAGAGATCTCATCTCATCTCTGGACAGCATCTCACCGCATCTACCTGTTGGTTTCTCTGGCCCTCTTTGATCCTGGGCAGGTTTCTTTTTGGAGGCAATTAGGAAGCCCTATAGATTGGTACCTCCACAGCAAGAATTCAGCCTGAGTTCACCCTCCCTTTTGCTTCCATCTGGTTTTGCAATGAATAGCGTGCAGCGTTGAGCATTTCTCAATTCAATCAGGTCCGCGGTCGACCGCGGTCAGTGCTTTTCTCTTCCTTTTCACCCCAATGAAAAAAAACAACTCCCTTGTTCTTGTGCTCCTGCAGGTAGCGCCTGAGGAGTTCAAAACCAGCATCGGCAGGGTGAACGCCTGCCTGAAGAAGAACCTGCCGGTGAACGTCAAGTGGCTTCTGTGCGGCTGCCTGTGTTGCTGCTGTACAGTAGGCTGCAGTCTGTGGCCCGTCATCTGTCTCAACAAGAGGGTGAGCACCCCACCACCACCACCACCAGCCACCCCCTTCTGTGGCGCGTGCTGCGCAGTCTTCGTACCTACTCTCTCCCTTAAATCAGCACTAATTACTCTAGGGGCTGTTACAGCAATCCAGCCGTATTGGAGGAAAGCACGCAGGGCAATAACCGAGTCTTGTTCAATTAGTGGCCCCTGTGTAGAAATGATACGTGTGAAGCGTTATGGGCCCTGGCTGGGCTGGAGGGCCCAGCGAGGGTCATTTAAAAGGTGTTGTCGCTGCACAAATTTACTGTCAACAAAGTGGAAATTACTAGCTGGTAAAATGGGCATTCAGTCCATAAATCCTAATACGCGGGTCCTGGCCCCCGCTGACTGGTTAAGTGCGTGTACGTTTGAGTAATGTATTTTTCCCTGTTCTGTTTTTGTATGTTTTTTTTTGTTTCTTGTTCTCACCCAAACAGACAAGACGGTCAATTCAGAAGCTGTTGGAGTGGGAAAACAACAGGTTATACCACAAGGTAGGTGCAGTAAAAAGGCATTAGCAACTGCCGTTGATGGATCGCGACCAAATCCAGTGCGCGCCTTTTGACCCCAGAGCTATGCGCAGATCAGATCTGCCGCAGCCGGAGCGCAGGGCAGACCGTGAGGTCAGCAGGCCAAAGCGCTGTGTTAATTTTGTTTTGTCTCGCAGCAACAAATTAGCGCTAGTAGCCGCACAAAGGCATAAAGGAAACTCTTCAGGGTGTCTGGCCACAGTTTGACCTCGGCGAGACCAGACAGCCCCTGACATCCACCCCTCCCCCACCACCACCACCACTCGGCGAAAGTGGAGACTCGGGACAGATTTCCCTTTTGTCTCTCTGTGTCTTTGTGTGCGTGTCTGTGAGTGTTTGTTTGTCGGCTTGACTCGTTCACCCCCACGGTTTCCCTGTGCTGTTCTCTCTCCCCCCGCTCATAGCTCGGCCTGCACTGGAAGTTCACGCGGAGGAAATGTGAAGGCAGTAACATGATGGAATATGTAAGTCCCCACCCCCTCGTCCTTATGTCATCACGCTGTGTTTGAGATCATTCCAATTGATTCTGTTGTCACGCATATTAATTAATTATAATGCCATCGCGCGCCGGCGGGGGGTGGGGGGGGGGGGGGGGGGGGGGGGGGGGGGGGGGGGGGTGGGGGGGGGGGGGGGGGGGGGGGGGGGGGGG
>JAOPUH010000002.1:11667745-11681736 GCA_027123175.1 Urophycis cirrata
ACAAAAGGGGGGGAGAGGGGGGAGGGGGGGCGGGGGAGGGGGGAGGGGGGGAAAGGATTAACTTTGTCAGTCGTGGTACATTTTGAAGATGCAGCTTTTAATGACGCCCATGTATCGGTCCCACACAACCTGGTATCTGAAACGCAGCGGAGAGCAAGCGAGAGAGAAATGTAAATACATTTAGCAATGAGAGAGCATACACTCTCATGACAACCTGTTATTACATACGCAACTGGAGAAATGAACAAGTGAGGCGGCCTTTGTTCATTCAGTCTAATTTTAGTTTAGCTTTTTTTTATTTTTTTTTTATTCGGTTTGTGGGATGAATATGGCTTTTGTTGAGTGTGTAGTGGTGCTGGGGTTGTGTAAAGCCTTAACTACATTCCAGGGTGGCTACGGGAGAAACAAGGTAACTACAGTCTCACAAACTAGAGCAGGGCAGGGTGACACCCGCTGGCAGAAGACGAACGGCAAATGAAATGGCATCGCACCAAAACCCCTTCTGAATGAAACGAGCCGAGGACGAAATCCCAACACACACTTGAGTAGAGCGGGCTCCTTCCAATATTTACACATAGTTAGCAATATCCTTGTGTTATTAGCTTTTTAGCCATTCAGCGGACACTTCCAAAACGACTTGGAGTGAACTGAGATACAGGTCATTAAGGAGCAGGTAGGGTTTAGACTGTGAATACAGATACAGGGCATTAAGGAGCAGGTAGGGTTTAGACTGTGAATACAGATACAGGGCATTAAGGAGCAGGTAGGGTTTGGGCATTTTTGCTTTAGCGTGCCTGCAGGGAGGCTGCAGACATCAGGGATTGAACCGGATACCTTTCGATACTGCATATCTGAAACTTTTTTTTCATTGGGTGTATATGGCCTTGTTCCAACCCCCACATAGTCCCAGGTCACTAGGGTTAGACAATAACGGCTAATCCTAATTAGCGTTAGCTAATTTTTTGGAGCATCATAACACCGTCAGCTGTTGACGCTAGGTAGGGGTACACAGGCCCGGGGGGAACCTACTTGAATGTGTCCAGGAGGTGTGCAGAGTTGGTGTAGTGGGTGAGATAGAGCTTCATGTCGGAGGCAGCCCAGCGGTCCGAGCGGCACGGCTCGATGAACTGGAGAGAGGGAGGATTCGAGGGGAATCTTTAAACGCCACAGCCTTGCTTGTCTGTCTTCAAGGTAGCCACATATTCAGTAACCAGGTCCCGAAATCCAGAAGCAGACGCAAGGTGTTTCGACCAATCGGGATCGTGATCATGAACACTGTGTAGTGATTGGTCGATACGCCTCGAGCCTGATGCTGGATTACTGGATCTGGTTACTCGAAATTTGCCTACCTAGAGAACCGACAGCGGAGGCTGGAGCATTTTTTATTTCACCATGCAAGCCACTCATCTAGCAACAGAGTAGCAGACTTGTAATAAAATATCAAAATTAAAGTTATTTACCTTCTCCACCAAGTCGATGAAGAAATCTCTGACATCTTTTGTATTTGTGAGCTTTGCCGCAATGTTGACAAGTCCCCGCGAAAGATTCTTCAGGGTGGGGTCAAAAAAACAACATAGGTATGAACTATAAAGACATGACTTAAAATGTGTTTTTAATGCCATTAAGCAAAACAAAATGTACAGCAACGCGACAAACAATTGCGCGCGTTTTGCCTCAATCACCTTGAAGTTTGTCTCCATCTCTGTGTATACTTTCGTCTTTCCCCGGAGAGCCGTGCAAACCAGACTGCAGGAACAGGAGTAGAGACAGAGAGGGAAAAGCGTGATTAGGTGTATGAAAGGAGACGTCATACGAATGATTTACTAAAGTATCATTGTCATCATTACTATTATTATTAGCTTAGATACTTTTTAAGGTTAGAATAATACATAATAGCTAGCTAGCTAGCTTTTTCTTCTAATTAAACAAACATATTCTTTGAAACTGGCCTGATCAGATCGTGTCACCTTTTGTGCTGGTCCAGTAGATCCTTGTCAGTGATCAGCATCTTCAGCTCTTTCAAGTCTTGCAGAAATTCTTTGTCCAAATCTACGTCCATGTCTTCCACCATGTTATCTAAGACAGGAAAACAGAAACACCTTCAAAGAGTCTGTTTTACAGACAGCCAAGATGATGCCTTGACTATTCACGCTGATAAGGTGCACTTTCAGTGGTGTATAAAGTACAAGGAAGTCCTACTTCAGTAAAAGGAAATAAGTCTTAGTTGAAAGCGACTGATAACATTTAAAGCCATCCTTCGGAAAATCACTTGTGTTAAAGTCCTAAAGTAGCTCAAATGCAATGCTGTTGTCAAAAGTATTTGTGGTTTAAAATGTATTTAGGCATCAGGAGTAAAAAAAAAATGTAAGCACATATTCAGGTGTGGGAACTATGGTCCCCGGTGTGTTGTCGGTAGTCCTCCACTAGGGGCACTACCGCTTCATCTACTGTAGCTGACAGACACGCAAATGGGATTTTCCAGCTATTTCGGTTGATGTGCCTCTACTTGTGAGGACCTCTACTCAACTGGCAAACGTAACACACTGAAAAGAACAGAAGTTTGTCGAGACAAAGACAATAATTTTCAGATTATATTTTGTCGTGAGTAAGGATGAGTCAACTGCAAATATTAGAATAAAAGTAAAAATTTAAAGAAGCAGTCAAAGTCTATATGAATATCAATATTAAGTAAAGTACAGATACTCAGAAAAAAACTACTACTGTAACAAAGTATTTGCACTGTTACTTTACACTACTTTATAAATAGCATGGGGAGATTGGGACCGGGGGAAAAATGGCTAAGTTTACAGGACCTTTAACAAGGAGGGTTCCCTAACCCTGTTTAAATCTAACTTTAACAATTCCACAGCAGGCTTGTTAAACTACCATTCGGCCTGGGACCATCAACTGAAAACTAACTTCAGTTTGGAGTTGGTGAAATATGATATTTTACGAGCGATGGATGAAAAAGACGCAATGCACTAAAACTACAAAAAATACACACATACATAAAAATACCATACATCGGTAGATAGAACAAAATGTTCAGCATTCAAATGTCCATGTTAAAAGATGCTTGGAGCCTTTAAAACCGTTTACAACCTTGTAAACAACATTAACACATTTACTGCGCTGACTCACCCACGGCTCCAACTGTCCAGTTGTTGATGAGCTGGCCGGCGCAGAAAGCGAAGTCCTGGAACGTGAGATACTGCAGTTTTCTCTTCCCTGTCTCAAAGCGATTGTTGGCAAAGAATACTATTGCAGCATAATCCCTGCAATGAGAAAGACATGGCATTACAGTGGCCAGAGACTTTACTTGGCCAAGAGAACCATTAAAAGAAAGATGTGTTGCTCATTTCTAGTAGCGTCATTCGTATGACTGTATTTTCTGCTATACACCCGTCAACCAAGAGATCAGCAAAATGTGTTAACCTGCTGCGTCTTCATCCACATGATTTAAACGTAGTTAATTTGTGAGGAGTTATTGTGTTCAGACTCACACTGGGGAGATTTGCTAGGACCTGGTTTCTGAAAACAAGCCACAAGGTTGAGTGTGTATGTGTGTGCTAATTAGGAACAGACAGTACCTGGCCAGCTTGTCGGAGAGAATAAAGTTCTGGCGAATGTTCTCCACCAGGGGTCCCTTGAGCTCTTCCACGACTTTGAACACTCGCTTGAAGTTGTCAAACTGGAAAGAAAAAGGGGATGGAGGAGCCCTGCGGTAATTTCCCTTCCCTACACTTTAAGCCTCCACATGGCAATTAAGTACATTTCATAATGTAGCTGATGCTTCTATCCAAAGAGGCTTACGAGTGAGGCTGAGAAAACTAAAACTAAAAACTGATTCCTTGAGCTACTCTGCACATTGTCCAGTTGTATGAACAACTTGACAGTGTGTGTGTATATAAAGTGCATAAGCAGAGATGAATCACATGTGCAGGCACCGCTTAAAATATGCTCAAAAACTGACATTGACAAATTCCTTACTTTTAAAGAGGAATAATGACAGAGATTACATTACAATCACGTACCATTTATTTTAATTAGGCAAAAATACATTCATACAGTAATCTCCATAAATACAGTCTATTCTGGGTCTTACTATGAAATGGAATGGAGACTGATGGGGGGAATGACGAATGGAGAAGACACCCTGAAACCAACCTGTCGTCTACAGCTCTTCAGAGTGATGCCTGTCTTTGAACTGACATCGTCCAGGTCTTTCTTGGTCCCCTTTGATAGCTTTTTGCCCAAGACCTCCCGCACAAAAACATCATCAAACGCATAGTATCTGTATGTACAGACACAAGGGGAAAACAACAACTGTGAGTGCTCATACCAAGGTATCCAATATAGTAATAATATGTATATGCTGCTATATAATATGCTGATCTGGGTTCGGCTCATAGAGCTCGTTTAGAGTACAAAATGTGCACTTGAAGTAAGAAAAAACAACATTAAACGAAAGATCATATTCAAACTAATTAGAAGAAAAAGAGGGACTTTACATTTTAAAATGGTATGTCAACATATATATATATGTTACCCATTCTCTAGCAGATCAATAAATGAATATTGTCACGTAACAAGGTGATAAAGCTCGCACCTCTCTATTAGCATGGCCTGCCGATGGGGCGGGATCTGAAACAGCAGCTGGTTGGCGAGCTTGGTCGGGCTGTGCAGCAGACGCTCACACATCTGGAAGGTTCTGTACTGGTCCATGGTGTCACTCTGCAAGACGTCGGCACTCGCCTCACACTCCAACATTCCCTCGCTGCCCATGCGCACCTTCACTGCATCATTCACTGTGGAGGTGCAGAGAATCGGATCGAATCTATAACTATAACACGTGTATAACAATCACAGCTAAGTCCCGACATGCTACTATTGTTCTACATGATGTACGTCGAGTGTATAATGCTCTGGGTTCATACCTGTGTAGCCATCCAGCCACAGCTGATAAACCTCCTCATCCATGATGGTGGTGTTGCCCACAAATACATCAAGCTCTACTGCCATCGTCTAGGAAGCAGGGGGAAGGACTAAATCAATGAAACTTGATCAACGAAGCGACATGTAGCATTACAACAGTATAAGCATCCGCAAAACATCCACATAATCGAAATAGCTATTCATATAATAACAGCGGCAACGTCTTCTCTTACCTATTGCTCTTCCAACAAGCTATAAGGTAAGCTGCAAGCTATTACTACGTCTAGTTCAATATCGTGTTGGCTTGAAATGGTCTCCAGGGCCATCTACAGAAGCGTCTACTAGCTCTCACACGTTAGTTAATTTAGCGACATTAGGAGTAGGTTAATAAACAGACAAGGGGCACAAAAACTAAAATTTAGAAGTGACAGCCAGTGTGTCAACAACAGCAGTCACGCAGCACTTCCTGTTGGTTTCGTCACGTGACCGGAAATGTTTCCTACAACTGAGCACTAGAAGGACGGATTAAAATCAGTAATTTGATGTTTACGTTAAATTGATTAAATGTATGTCCCAAAATGTTCACAAATAAGACAAATACAAAGCAGTGTCTGTAAAATGTAAAAAAAAAATCTTCGACATTATCTCAAAATGTAATAGGACTATATTACTCGGTCAGAAAGTATGCTCTCCGAATTTGAATAAAGATGAATGTCAGTCAAAGTGACAGAAAGATAAACTATTTGGTAAGCTATTTGACTCATTAAAGCAATAACCCGTTGAATATTAAATATTACAGTTTTTAAGATTTGCGTTTATTGACAAATGTTTATATGTCATATATGTCACTGCATGTAAATGTATGATTGTGTGTGTGCGTGTGTGTGCGCGCGCTCGCTCCTGTCCTCCGCCGATTCATCTGGAATAAATCCCCTCAAATCCCTTTCCTCACCCCTCCCATTTACTGTTACTGCATGTGTCCGTCACAATCACAAAAGGGGAAAAGTGACTAAGTCGACTGTCTTTTTGTTGGACCTCTCGGTGTACACTAGCCTCTAACCTCCTGATACCCTGATTTCATCCACGGCTCTCTCGGCACTGTTAACACCCTACATTGTTGTGGCTTCAGTGAAACAATAGGTGGCCCAGAGAACGGAAGGATGTGGCCGCATGCCTGAATTGAAAGCATGGAATTGCCTGAAGTCACACTTTCCGTCAGTGTGTGCGAAAGCAGCACCAAGAGTGACATACTATATGCTGTGTGTGTGTGTGTGTGTGTGTGTGTGTGTGTGTGTGTGTGTGTGTGTGTGTGTGTGTGTGTGCGCGCGCGCGCGCGGGCGTGCGTGCATGTGTGTGTTACAAACTACGGATCACAAGTCTTGTATTTTCGAGGCTGTGTTCGTGATCAGTTAACCAGCAAAGAGCCCTTATAAAGCGCACCGGTTTCTGAATGGTAGAGTCTTTGACCTATCCTTATTTTTTTGCTGTTTGTGACGATTGCATCCACGTGGGGGCGCACGACCCTACATATCACAACACGGGCATATTTACGCAGGCATCCTCATATTTTCAGATTGCAGCGGCGGAGCTGCAAATTCATATTAAGTGGACCAAAACGTTTTTCTTATTATCAGTCGATACGATCGACCGAGGCTATACATGCACATCTCGGGTTTGGGCTACCTGGGAAAAGCAGTACCAACCACGGGTGGACGATTGTTTATGGTAGGCCTATATTTTACACTAGTCGTCAGCCGTGAAAGTGGAGGAGGCGGACATTGTAAATCGCACAGCAGAAGATAATGAGCAGAGAGAGCATGCTGCAAAATATCTGTTGACCGTATCGGACAATATTCAAGATCTACGTTGGCTGTTGATTCTGAACAAAACAACAAGAATTTCTCCAATCGATGCATCCGCCAAGCCACGGGAAAGGAGCTGGTTTGAACCAAGCATCCCCAGCAGCACGCTGTCACAGCGAGTAGTTTTACTGGCACACCACCCCGAACGCGAGGTAAAACTATGATAGATCGGGTTGGTTTCGCTCTTACCTAGTTAAAATCGTATTGAATATAGGATAAAGGCACACTAGTTGGCCCAAAGAGACTACGACATTTTTGTGTCCCTTAAGGCCTCTTCAATACGGTCCAGTAGGAGGATGAGTGAGAACCGTTGGATTATTCTGATTTCTCTGTGTTCATTCAAGACCACGTTAACCAAGGGAAGCCACTAGGTGCCTAACCTAGTTCTGAAGGAATACAGTAACCAAAATAAAATCGTCTGTCGTGCCTATCCTAGTTTTTTTATTCAATCGGATTCAAGTTTTCATACATAGACTGCAATTTACAACGGGCATTTTTTTCTGATTCAATGTCCAAATTGGACTATCCTGAATAATTGTAAATATCGATAGCGGCTGTATCGTTTGCTGTTCAGGAGCAAACTGCACCCACATCTCAGGTATTGTCGGCCTAGTTGAATACAAAAAAATGGGTAGCGAAAGCGAGGTCTTTAACAGAGAATTATCAAAGATGTCCGACGACGAGTTAATGGCTTGCTCCAAGGAAGAACTACTGAGCAGACTGCGTAAAGAGGAGTCCGAAAAAATGTCTGCTCTCATTCAACGTGGACGTCTGATCAAAGAAGTAAATAAACAGCTACAGGGGCACCTCCTGGAGATCAGGGAGCTGAAAGTCATCAATCAGCGTCTACAAGAAGAAAACACAGAGTTGCGAGACCTTTGCTGTTTTCTTGACGACGATCGCCTTAAAGTTAAAAAGCTGGCGAGGGAATGGCAGCTGTTTGGGCACCATGCGGCCAAAGTGATGCGTGAAGACCTGGGCGGATACTTGAAGAAACTCGCCGACCTGGAGCGAATGCAGGATGGACTGGTCAAGGAGAATTTGGATCTTAAAGAGCTGTGTTTGGTCCTGGAGGAGGAATGTGTCAGTCGAAGTGACTCGAGTCCCGGTGGGTCGACTGAGCTCAACCTCCCCTGCATGGTGGCCCGGGACTTGGGTGACGGGAGCTCAAGCACAGGCAGCGTTGGGAGTCCAGACCAACTTCACCTGGTGTGCTCACCTGATGACAGGAGGACATCATTTGGTTGAAAGGGTTCCACCTCTGGAGACATTACACTGCACGGGATGCTTTGTCAGTTGATTCAAATAAGCATCAGTTAGAAAAAAAAGCATTAGTTCCATGACCTGACAATGAACAGTGATTGTTTTATTTTTATTTTTGATGGATCTTTATGAAAGGACTTGACTTGAGTTATTCATTTAGCATTGACTTGTTATGTCTTCAGTAGTAGGGAAGTTTCCCTATTCAGTTGTAGTTTATAATTTAAGAAATTACCACACAAAAAAAAGGTTTGCATATGAGGTTACTTCCTTCATGCACTGTACTAGCCTACACTGGTGCTGGCCATTTTTTATTGCACTGGACAACGATATGATGGATATCTAGAGATGCAATCAAATCAGATTTGAGCCATAAAGTCTACTGAAGTCCACTGGCGCTGAGATAGATACATTGCAACAAAAAAAGACAACTTTTTTGGATTATTATTTTTGTTACACGCTTATAGTCATGTGTAACCGTTTATGCATTCTATTCCTCAGGAAAGGATCAGAGTGTCATGCATGGGGATTGTCACACTTAACGATGGCCTATGGACCACTCTGGTTTTTCAGGCCCTTTGACTTTACTTGAAGGTTGTTCATAATGTGAAGCTTGGGGAGGGAAACAAAAGTCTTCATGCTAGTTTATTTAGGTCTTGGATTTGCATCAGTGGTAACACTGGACCTCTCTTAGAAAAATGAAGTGCTAATGCTTAACGTTTAACACTTTTGTATGAAAACTGGAAACTCTTTGTATCAAACTGGAAAGTCTACAATTTTACAGTTATTTATACACATAAATAGAAAGGAAAGTTGATTTAAGTAACTTGTACTTTATTCTGTAGTTACATTGTTGTTATTTCAATTAGTAGGCCTCACAGTGGAATAAAACACATGTATTTAAGTTTGCAATAGTTAGAGTTAATATAAATCAAGGTTTTGTGTTAACTCTGTGACATTAGAGATACTCTATTATTACCATGCTTTTCCTTCCTTATCAGTATTATCTTGCAGTTTATCCCTACACACCTTACCTTTCTATCATAGATAATGCACATGAATTGAAAGAGGTTTGCTTTATTGTTGGCTGTTATTGCTGGGTTGTGCTCTTAGTGAATTGAAGAGCTTTAAATACAATGGGTGTGAATCTTGATTGTGTTCTGATCTTTCCTTCTGTCTTTAACTTTACAGAATCATGGTTATTTTTGGAAATGAGTATTCTACTGCACTTGTATCTTTTGAAATTCCCAACCACTTTATCAGAGAGACAGGCTTGGAGGTTATTTTGTTTTATTTGTTGGACAGCGATGAAGTTTACATAAGGAATTAGTGCTTTCACCCACAAAGTTTTACAAAGTGCCATTCATCTGCTACATACACAGTGAGCATTAGGACCCTGGGAATTGCACACTATCCATTCCTCACGCCCGTCAATTTCCTTTGAAATATAGCAGCTTTGACGAAGGACAAGAATAAGGCACTTGAAACCAAAATCAATTAGTCAGAATAACAGTAATATCAAAAAATATATTATGCTCTCCAAAATAAATATATTATTCTGAATTTTAATTTCAAATACCAGGTCCAGCCTAAGTAGACAATTATTACTTTTCAAATGTTTTAAATTTGATCAAATCGTATAAAAATAAGTCCTTTAAATAGACATCACTTCCTGTAAGTGTGAAACATAGTTCAGGAAGCATTTCACAATGTAATGTAACAATGTATTTGTTATTTAGCAAAATGATCACAGACCGTCTAAATGTTTGTGAAAAAGTCATTCATCGCTTTCATAAATGTATCAATATACTTTTCGTTGAAACATGCTCTATGGGTATACTCAAAACAAATGTAACTATAACCCAATTATCCCAGTAATATACATCATAATAAGTAAGTAATGCCCAAACTGTTTGATAATACGATAAGTGAGTTTGGAGTACCTAAATAGCAACAGAATTCACATCATAGCCATCATTTAGGTCACTTTACTATGTGGCCACTACTGTTGTACTGAATTCCTCAGGGGATACTGCAAACTACTGTTCTTCTGTGACAACAGAGCTGCCAATCAAAGAGAGAGGATCGTGGGGGAATGTAGGGAGTGATCTGATTGGTCACCGCTGCTGCTGCTACGACGATGAGCTATGCCACAATGTCGGGCGGCGAGAGATTGTTGGGCATTAGCATGGTGGGAGGAAGAGGAGGACGAAGAGGCATGGGATGTAACAGAGGCAGTGGTGTCGAGAGGGGCGGAGGGATAGGTAAAGACTAGATTGGCAGTGAAGGGAGTGAAGGATGGAGTGGACATAAGGACGGGAGTGTGGAGGGATTCGGATTCGGAGGCTGTGACCACAGAGGCCAGCGTCGCCATGGGCTTGGCAGGGATGGTGATCTTCGGTTTGGGCTTCACCAGCCTCTTGGTGGAGTGGGGTTTCGACGAAGGCCCAGGCTGCTCCGAGCCCTCCGGTTCCATTTTGATGCCACGCAACAGGGACAGCGGCGGGTGGGACTCAGAGTCGGAGCTCGAGTCTTCAATTTTACAGATGGGGCGGTGAGCTTCCAGGACCAGCTCCAGCTTTTCCTTCCTCTTCTGTAGTTCGGCGATTTCCTTCTGAAGACGGGACTTTTCCTCTTCCAACTCATCAGTCTCCTGGATGGAAAAATAAGATAACTTTATTTCACTCATATCCCAACTGGGAAATGTAATGAAGAATCCTTGGTGGTTGGGTTAACGTCCATCATTTGTGACATCATTGACTCACATTTTGAAGTGTGTCAGTCAGCTCACGGCGGCGGTTTCGACACTTTGCAGCTGCCAGTTTGTTCCGTTCTCTCCGAATTCGGCGCCTCTCCATCTCCTCTGGTGATAACTGTCATGATCATGAATACAATTAGATTAGCAAAAGTGAAAAAATCTAAAAGTTCATTGTGTAGTGTTTTTTCTGGGGTAAATCTAGGAAGTAGAATTCAAAAGGCAGGCCTAAGGGAGATGACACATCCCCATTCATGTCTGTGAGTTCAATATGATGTCTTGGCTCCAGCAGCTATACTGATTTCAAAGCATTCACATGAAAAGGCTTGACATGAGTCAGATATGCAAAACGATCCGAGTGAAATACTACCACCTTGTGTCAGATTTTAGTCATCGCATCAAATACATGTATCGACAAAAACGTTTTGCACGATGCGTGCTTTTGTCCCTTGACCCCCAGGGCACACTCCTGCTGCCCATTGCTCAGTGGTAGATTTGCCGTTCATCAATATGTCCCGCCTATGAAGACCGATGACTCACACGCAGACTCCGGCCATGACTCAGGTGTGAGTCACAAAGAATGCCTTGCCCAGATGAGTCACATGATAGCCTACTTCCTGTGGCATGGAATTACGACGCCAAGAATTAAGTAAGTTCCAGAATGACAGCTCCAAGTAGTAACGCCACATGTGTGGTGAGAGAGGAAATGGAAATGAACCACAGAGGGAACTGTAGGCCCACCTTCGCACTTCTCTCTACTCTTACACATGGCCCAGTGCGGTCATTTTCTTAGACACTTCCTTCTGACTTGAGGATGAGGATGAGGTTGATAAAGTAGCAACGTAGGCTAAGGGGCACGATTAGTGTATAGATGCTTGTCACATCAAGTACGTATAAATAACACAATTGAGTGTCCTCTAACCTGAGACTGTAGTCTCGGATCCTCTAGTTGATACATATAGGCCAACTTGTGATTCATTAACTTTGGACGTTTACTAATTCTATAGTGTTCCTAATGGCAGTGTCCTATCCAGGACTACTAGAGGATATTACACATGAATGACACATCCAGGATTCATTTCCTCACTCTTAAAAAAAAAAAAGCACTCATTCAGCTTTCTAGTTTGGAAGATCACTTCCTATAGCCAATAGTGTTTTACATCGCTGAACACATACTCTGATCTCATGCCACTTCCACAATGCTTAACCTCAAGCCTCAGGACATCTTTTTCATTCATACCCCATCAAATGTTTCACTGACTGTGCTATTAAAAAAGCGATTACAAGGGGCTTACGTGTTCATCGTTTCTGCGCCTGGTGGACCCCGAAGAGTGTGAAGCAGCTCGGATGACCCCGGGTCGGTAAAAGTGTGTTTGGGACTGTCTATGACCCGTAGGTCGCATCCCTGAGTGAGCTTGGTAATTGGGTCTCGGAGCCTGCGAGGGGCCCGGCGGAGACCCAAAGGAAGGCTGGACCAACCACTGGAGGTCTTGGTTGGTGGTGATCGCGTTGAGACTTGGTACAAATTGGCTGCTTCCAGCCATGGTGAATTTCTGTCGGCAAATAACACGCAGGGTTACGTTTACGCTGCAAGCCCAGTCATTTACAAATAATATTGTACATTACTCTAGTGTATGGGTGGACCTGAAATGTGTGGCCTGATTCCCGATAGGAATCGAAAGACACACACTACATTGGGTAATATTAACACAGTAGGAAACAAATGCTATTTTATACATACTGTTGTTATTATATAATGTCTTAGGACGTACCTGCTCCTGTTGGGTGGTCGAGGTGCTCTCAGTTCCCAGAGACGTAGAACTCGAGCCCGCGTGTGGCGACCCGGTGTCACTGTTGGCGAAAGACGGGTTACCTCTCCCTTGGTTTCCAAAGTTTCGATACATCTTGGTTTTCTTTAGGTAGACTCTCGGGTGAATGTTATGTCCTTGATGTCAGCAGGGGAATACCTTCAACTGACTTTTGATCTTCGTCAACTTTCCTGATTCAAACCAGGGGTAAACCCACCTTGTTGCTATAATAATCGGTAGAGTCCAAACCAGCACAACTTCTAGGGGGAACGATGAACAAATATTTGCCAAGAGGTGTTAGAAATAGCCGCAAAATCCTGGAATCAATGTATTAAGAAGTCCTGGGTGTTTTGTCCGTGTAGTTTATACTGACGAATTGGTAATGGATGTGGAATATAACCTCTTAAAACTATACTATAGATTTGCCACGCCCCTTAAATTACGGGAAATACTGTTGTCTAGTGACGCTGCACCATGGAGTGACGTATATGACCATATTTGGTCAATTTCCTCATCGAGATTACCTTGGGTTTCCTTTGACAGGTACTTACCCCGTGGTTGTTTCTATTTGATACTGTCATTGACTGTCAAACATTGACATTCAGTCTGGCACAACTAGATATTTGTTTTGCCATTACACAAGGCGACACAAGGATTGTTGCTTTGTTTATATGTTTTTTTGTTGTGACACAAGAGGATACTTGCTTAAAGTTTGATTTTGAAATGCTTGAAAAGTTAAATGAAACTCATAACAAACACGATAGTGAAAGCAGATAAGATGAAAACAAAAAAGACATAGGCTATCTCAGGCCGACATTGAGTTAACAGCGTATTTGCTATGATGATGCCTATTCTGAAAAAAAGAATCCACACCACAAAGCACAACTAATTCTGTCCTGTTGCGCTATGCGGTTTGGCAGTCACTTTCCCTTGATAGTAGCCTACATTTTTGCGGAGATGAGTCACGGGATGCACATTTTTGCTTAAATATTTCTCAGCCCTCTACTACACCTTCACGCCCTTGTGTTACCACTGAAAACGCTGTAGGTTAAACAAATTGTTAAAATATAAATCTTTAGGTAGCATATGTCATTCGTTGTGAACCCAGTGTGTCACCAATGGCAGCTGCTGGGCTTGTTACTCTCGGAGGACAGAGTTCCCGGCATGTGATGACTCCTCCCTGTTTGTGCATATTGAGCTAGTTTCTCATATTACGACTGAAACTTCTCCTTGGATTACTAGAATGAGGTGGCATAACAGCCCCATTAAGGAGGATGGCCAATACTTCACAGTGTTCAGTGTGTGTGTGTGTGTGTGTGTGTGTGTGTGTGTGTGTGTGTGTGTGTGTGTGTGTGTGTGTGTGTGTGTGTG
>JAOPUH010000002.1:11681836-11697855 GCA_027123175.1 Urophycis cirrata
TGTGTGTGTGTGTGTGTGTGTGTGTGTGTGTGTGTGTGTGTGTGTGTGTGTGTGTGTGTGTGTGTGTGTGTGCAGAATTGTTAGTGAACAATTTCATTTCACAAAGTGCTGCCAGCCTACTAGTACAATTTTTTTTCATACTATTGTGAACATATTAGAGAGTCGGCATGGGATCTTTATCATTACACTGACTGAATAAGTATTGAGTCCTGATAGAACGTATATTGTAAAGTGTTAAATACACTTAAAATAAAATACAGTAGTAACGAAGGCATAATGATATATATTGGCTTTTTTTGTTCATTAATAAGAAAACAACTGACTGTTTCAATTATATTGCATAAATATATATACTAGTACTCCTATTACTACTACTACTACTACTACTACTACTACTACTACTACTACTACTACTAATAATAATAATAATAATAATGTATTATTGTTATTATTATTATTATTATTATTAGTAGTAGTAGTAGTAGTAGTAGTAGTAGTAGTGCTAGTAGTGGTAGTATTAGTATTATTCTAACTAGTAGTAGCAGTAGTATTTACACATATAATATTAGTCATGTGTGGTTATATCATTCAACATTTGAAATCGTTGGTAGATGGTTATTAATTGTATTCCATACACATTGCTCCCAATGGTTATCTCCTTCATGGGTAATCTACGCACTGCAATTTGAAAGACCAATGCACTGCATGTCCTGTGTCTGTTTTGCATTTCATCAGGCACAACACAACACGGAAGTAAAGCAGAAGGGAAGCGCCTGTGAGCTCAGCGTGCTCGCGTTCTGCCACGCAGGCACACAGCAGTCCACCCACCCAGTCTAAAGGTGGGATAGGCCCAACCTGTCGCACATCCACGTAGTCGGCTATTACCGTTAGCTGGGTATGTAGCAGTTGTACTAACCATGCTGTTCAATCTTTAATTTTAACGTTAACTTTTGATGTCAGGCTTCTATCGAATATGGACTCAAATTCGCCAGTTTCTACCGTTGAACCGTCGGGCAGCGTTAGCTCTTACTGCTGTAGTTTAATCGTAGCTGTATACTCAAAACGAGCAATAACAGTAGCATTTTGCTAACCGTAGCTATGCATCGCTAGCTATCTTAACTGTCTCGGACATGAATGGTCCAAACAAGCAATAACATAGCTTCTAAAATGAGCTGCAAATGTATGAAGACGACTGTAAGCTAACTCGCTGTTTTGTGTTTTGTTCAGCTAACGTTAACGTCAGTACACCATGGACCTGCCACATCATGGGTACCGACCAAGTAAGCACGACAAGTTGTACATATATTTGGTGTCCAGTTAATTGATTTAATCTGCAACGTGAACAGTGACGTGAACTATATGTGTAGGATTGTGTCTACACGTAAACGTGTCGACGTGACCAGGGTTAGCTTGGAAAAGTGATGTGCATATGGTTACTGCTGATGCGGTTCATGTTATGACGATGCCTTAGATTGGGAAATATTAAAGTGGTCGTTTTGTTTCGATGTTTAAACATTTAGATGTGTGTCATTTGGTGACTGGATTGACGCCCATTTCCGATGTGTCAATCCAGAGAGTTAATACGAATTCTTTGCATTGGGGGCCCCATTGCCAACCCCTTGCACCACCATTTGAGCTAGACAGGACGAAAAATTAGATGCCATACAATCCACCAAGCTCTGCCTTAACCCAGAGTTCTCCATGCATTTCTAGCATTGTAATTCACCATTAAACTGCTGGCATGTTCTCCAGCCTATTTCTCCAATCTATTTAACTTTTTGACGAGCACAAGCATATTTTGTTTCCAGCAAAGACCAGAGCCCGTGCTCCACCATCAGCAGACCCTCTGCTGTTTGAAGACACCAGCTCCTCACAGCCAGCCATGAACAGTCAGGGATACTACACCCCAGGATACAACATGGCTGCACCCGTGGGTGGCCCTCCAGCAGACCCTGCAGGAAACAATCTGTTTGCCGACCCGATGGCCAATGCAGCGATGATGTATGGCTCATCACTGGCCAATCAGGGGAAGGATATGGTAAACAAAGAGGTAAATACAAATTCAGTTTGGTTCGTTACATAATTAACTGTGGATGGTGGGGGTCATGTTTACAGCAGAGGCAGGTATCTGCAAACTGAACTAACAAAGCAGGACATGTTTTGTTAGGCGATTTAAAATTAAATGGTTGTTGGACTTACAATTCCCCAACTTCGTTCACTCATGGTATCCCGGAAAATCCAAGGTCTCTGATGGTTGGATTTGATTAGACAAAACCATGCCCAGCCTTTCTTTGCTACTCCAATCTACTGCAGATTTTTATCCACATTGGACTTGCATTTGTAATAATAATAACTACAAAAACAATAGGTATCCACAGATACTCTGTGAATACCTAATAATAATAATAATAATAATGATAAAATGTTCTTACCCCGCATTTTCAGATTTCAGCACTTTTTGTCAGTACTGCAATTTTGATTGCATGCCGTTTGATTGATTATTCCCAGCCTCACTTGTAAGTCACTTGGTTGAAATGGTCTGCCAAATGACTAAGTGTAGAATGAATGCTGACAGGCAAACTTAATTTCATCTTTCTTGCAAAGCTCGGCAGGTTTTCTTCCCGTGGGTTAGAGTTCAACGCCATCTATTGCTGTAGTGATTTGTACTGAACAGGCTGTTTTATATTTGGTCTTGGCCCAAAATACAGTCGCTATCTTAAGTCCTTTAAACTTTAGAAGATACATGAATCAAATTGGCAGCATTGGTGCAGTGATGCAATATTTATTCACCTCAGACCCACGTCCTTACCTGCGTCCTGTACGCAATTTACGCAATTTCCCTCAGGGATTAATAAAGTAAGTCTGTCTGTCTGTCAAGTCTGTCCACCCCAACCTTATTGTTGTTCAGCATTCTTACCAGCTAGCCTAAGAAACGGACAGAAACTGAAAGTCAGTCGCGGAACGCCTTAAGGGTCCGGGAAGCTTAGCCGGGACACAGCCAAGTACATTTCCCTCTCGCCAGACAGCATGCCACACCTCCAAACACCAGTGGGGTGGCATAAGCACCACCTGCTCTGCGTCACGCATAGAATGGTTGGCGGGGACTTGCAAAACCCAAGGATTTCACACTTGTTTATTCTAAATTGAGGTGTTATTTTAGTGACTGTTACAAAAGATAGGAAAAAAAGAGCGGTGGGCATAGATCCCCATGTTGAAGACCTGAGAAGACGTTTAAAACAAATGCATCATTTGGGGTTCACTGGCACTTTAAGGGATTTATTTATATTGGGAAAGCAGCCGGGACACCTTTGTACTTTCCAACAATGTGTCAGGCAGATGCGGCGGACATTCTGCCACCGAGCGTCTCTCCGTGTTAATAATAACTTATGATTCACTAGGGGCTCGGTGCTAACCAGCCGGCCTGCGTTTGCTCTTTTTTTCTAAATAAGTTACTCTTCAGAAATCTTGCCTTTCAGATCAGCAGATTCATGTCCATGAACAAGCTGAAGTATTTCTTCGCCGTGGACACCAGATACGTCGTGAAGAAGCTCATGCTCCTACTGTTCCCATACACGCACCAGGTAATCTGAGCTGCAGCTTCTCCAGAGGAGATTGTCTGGTTCGCAGCGCGAGGTGGAACAACATGTCTAATCATCACCCATGGACATTTGTTTTGTTTTCTGTCCCACATCCAAAGAGATAAGCAGCACCATCATCATCTCTGCAGCATGCCCCTAGTCCTTTATTGACACGTATAACACCACAGCTTGCGTCACATGGGGCTAAGATTATCCATTTCCCACACTCGCGTATTCAGCTTGTTCCTCATGTCAACAAGCTAGCCCTGCTGTTCCCTTGCAGTGTGCACAGTACATTTTCACACTACAGTTTGCATGTTTGCCACTGACTGTACTGCACTGTATGCAGTCATACTGTTTTTTATTGGTAGACCCAGGCCGTCATACTGTTTTGTATTGGTAGACCCAGGCCGTCATAGTGTTTTGTATTGGTAGACCCAGGCCGTCATACTGTTTTGTATTGGTAGACCAGACCCATCATACTGTTTTGTATTGGTAGACCCAGGCCATCATACTGTGGCCATCATACTGTTTTGTATTGGTAGACCAGACCCATCATACTGTTTTCTATTGGTAGACCAGACCCATCATACTGTTTTGTATTGGTAGATCCAGGCCATCATACTGTTTTGTATTGGTAGATCCAGGCCATCATACTGTTTTGTATTGGTAGACCCAGGCCGTCATACTGTTTTGTATTGGCAAAGCAGACCCATTTTCATGATGTTTGTTTAACAGATATTTATGTTAAACTCTATAGTTAATAACAATGCTATACTGTATGCTCTTCAGCCAATTGATTTCCCATGTCTTATCCCAAATCCCCAAACCCATTCAAAACAATGTGCTCACAATGACCAGTATGACCCAGTATGGTAACTATGTTGAATGTGTGTTAATGTGTGGTGTCCAGGACTGGGAGGTTCGCTACCATCGGGACACTCCCCTTACGCCAAGACATGATGTGAACGCACCTGATCTTTACATACCAAGTAAATGCATTTCCACTTTTCAACACTTTGGGATAGGCCAGCTAGCTCTATGTTTTGACTGTCATTGTTGTCTTTTCAGCGATGGCGTTCATCACTTACATTCTGCTGGCCGGAATGGCCCTTGGCATTCAACAAAGGTAATTTTTTTTAAAACTTTTTCCTAAAGCTTTATTTAACACCTTATTTGCCAACACAGAATGAGTGGGGTTAGAAACCCAATACGCTAAAGCTATTCACCAGGACAAACTGTTCTTGTGTGTTCTAGGTTCAGCCCAGAGGTGCTTGGACTGTGTGCCAGTACGGCTCTGGTCTGGATCATCATCGAAGTGCTGCTGATGCTGCTCAGTCTGTACCTGCTCACCGTACACACCGACCTCTCCACATTTGACCTCCTCGCTTACAGCGGATACAAATACGTTGCGTAAGGATCGCGTCCAGCCGCACCCGTAACGAACAGTTGTTGAAGACAAGGCCGTTACACCGAGGTTTAGGTGTGGGTGGCGTGGCGCAGGAGGGTACAAGGAAATACAGTTGCTCCCCTTTTTATACACCTCCTATTTCAGCAAACAAATTATTGTGTTTTAAAGGAGTGATGGTGTAAGGTTAGCGTAGGATCGTTGAAGGGTTCGGATTGGAGACGAAACCCAGTTCAGCTCCACCCTGCTGCTTCCTCCACTGGGATGAGAATGAGTGGTTCAGCGCTGTGGCTGTGTTGATGACTTAATGGGCCGGTTCACATTTTATACAACATAATCCAGTTTTTGTTTATTCGGGATCGGCACAATGGAAATAAGTCATCCTCATACCTTTCCATTCCCTTATGTTTCCAATTCTCCATGTTATTATATGTAGGTATGTTTTATATGCTATGCATCCTACAGTATTAATAACACATTTCTAGGTTACAAGAAGTCTAACAACATATTTGTTTCTCCCGGTCCCTAGGATGATTCTCACAGTGTTGAGTGGCTTGCTGTTTGGCAGTGATGGCTATTTTGTGGCTCTTGCCTGGTCCTCTTGTGCGCTCATGTTCTTTATAGTAAGTATCAACGGTTATTAATGATTAATGACATGTAATGATTTCATCAGCTACAGTACACGCTTGCTTCAGCCAGAAGCGGGTAGATTTATACATCAGCAGGGTTTTTTCTTACATTGAAAATTCTTTGGCTGTCGCCAAAGCGATTTCACGGTCCATGGTCGCCATAATCCCGACCACTAAAGAGGAAGTTAATTGAGAAAGCATAAAATAGATCCAGCTGAATTGATATTGGGTGTGCTGCAGTCTCTTGGCCAGTGGACGGTGGTACATTGCTGACCAACTAGCAGCCAACCAAGCTCTGATTACAGTTGGTCCCATGGATAAGAACACACTGACATGGAGAACAGCGTGCTGACTATCATGTAGTGTAAGTTCCATACAGGAACCGACGGTTCTTATACAGTCAATGGACCAGTCTGTCCTGTACTGCGCAGACGACTGGGAATGAGAAGTGGATCAGGTTTCCAGTGGCACCCAAGCTACTTGTGTATCTGAAAGCCTGAACTACATCCCAGCACATTTTATTTTTAGCAGGATGTCTACAAGAATTACTGTAATAAAACAGTTAAAAATGATAAAACCTAACAACCTAACAAACCAAGCATTTGCGGAACCATTGCTTTTAATGCATAATTTATATATAATTTCTCGGTAATGTGCCTCTATTCTCTTGAGACGCTGACGAGCAACCCCACATTACTGGTGGTGGTTCACGTTAAGACCAGGCTGTTCATCTGTTTGTTTTGAAGAAAGGATGACCTACAATGTAAACGGGATTGAGAATGTAAAGCTATGACCACGTAATAGCTTTGTTGCATTGCATTGCAAAACAGACGCATTGCCTTACGGTATAGCGGGTCGATCACACATACATGGTCACGCATGGTCACCTCCCAAAGGCCCATTCTCAGCCAGGAAAGACCCTGAGAAGTGCTCATCCTTGGCACTGAGAGACTGTTGGAGAGAGGTCGTCGAAACACAATATTTCACAACAAGCCAACACTGTATTACATCTGAGTCCTGCAATGCTACCAATGTGTGGTTGCTGCAGTAACCATGGGGCAACAAAGCTGGAGAACGGTAATTAGAAGTGGGCTGGACGTAAACTCAATATGATTGTAATGATAAACGGTGGTGTTTTATTTCAAGATGTTTTGCGTCTCTATAAAATGTTCTGCATTGCAGCCAGGTCTGTGGCAGCTAATAGAAGCTTGATGCAGATCTAATGGAGCAGTTATGTCTAATTAACATTGATATGGTTGCAGAACCTTAATCCTCACTGAAATGTCTTCATACATATTACCTGAAGGGACAAGACATGATCCTCTGCTGTCCTATTGGGACACTGAAACCTTTTTTGTAAACTTCTCAGTCTGTTTTCTTTGTCATGTTCAATGCAAAGAACATGTGTAAACTGATGCAAAACAACTTTCCACTCCCCAGGCCCGTTCGTTGAAAATGAAGATTCTGTCCTCTCTGTCTTCTGACTCGATGGGCGCGGGAGCCAGCGCAAAGCCTCGCCTCCGCCTCTATATCACCGTGGCTACCGCTGCCTTTCAGCCGTTCATCATCTATTGGCTCACCTCACACTTGGTCAGGTGACAACGAGGGGCTGATCACACCAAAGGCTAATCGTGCTGGACCTAAAAAGACCCCCCCCCCTGAGGCCATCAACACCTAGGATTAAACGGTCAAAGTTTCGTACACCTGCCTTTTGTGCTCTCCTGTCAACTTATAAAAAACATAAATGTTGAGCTTGTTGTGAGCTTGTTTGAAGTGTTGATAGCATTTTCAATGATTTACTAGCACAGTAAATGAATATCGCCCACAAAAAGCTTGTTTTATACAATGTGTGCTTCCCTGGAAAATGCATATATTTTGATCAACAGCATTTACGTGGAAAAGACTTTCATTGTGGTTTTCAAAGATTTTTTTTTAATTCCATCTTCTCCTTTATGAATATAAAATATTTATACAATTGTATTCAAACAGTGGTTCCTGGTACTCAAAATCTATCTGATCACATCTTCAGAACCAAGGCTCAGAATCATTTGTCTTGTTTTTTGTCTTCGGCATTAGTTTTATTTATCAAAAACAGAGCATGGAAAGTTGTTTTGTTTTGTTTTTTTTTCTAGAAAAATGCTTCTTTACCTTTTTAAGTATTGACTTTTAACCGTGTTCAAGCTTTTGTGTATATATTAAAAAAAGGCTTTCTTTATTCATTTGTTGTAACTGAGAAAATCCCGCTTTTGTTGGCTGTGGACGCTTTTTTTTCGCAGACAGGTCAGACAGAGAAGCTAAATGCAAGCATACTAAACTGTCGCGGACGCGCCTCGTGCGCGTAACCCGCAAAGCGTCCTTATCGTCTCCATGGATACGCGGGACGGGATCGAACCAACACGGAGAATGGAATCTGACGGGCTGCTATTACTTCTTTAAATAGCCGATTTTACCTTTCAACTTTCACAGACCGAGGTTTTAAAGTGATTTGCCTGTGCCGCGAGACAGTATTTGGTAGGTAACCTTCACGATTTTATGAGTTTTAAAAAAATGCCACAGAGTTCACCAGGTGATTGCAAAAGGCGGACGAAATGTAACTTTATATTGCAGCGCCATTTTCCCATTCAGTTCCATATTGGAGACATGTGCTTCATGCTATTGGCTTGATGCGTGTTTTTAAATGAATTTGAAGTACTGCTTCAATTAAATGTTGGTATACGGCCAACCGACAATTGTACCTATGTCTAGATAAGTAATTAACCCAGGTTAACGCTACCTGAGTAGACTGACTGGAGAAGACTATGTTTATTGTCAACCATCAACCACCTGTTGTAGAATCATTTCAAATTGGATGGCGCTGGCCGGCCGCTTAGTTGCATATGCAGACTTTGAACATATTATAATTCAATTTCAGGGCAATGGTGTCTACATTTTAACTACAAAGCAAGCATATGTTAATGAGAGGTTTTGATGCGAAATAATGAAGTGTGTGTGTGTGTGATGGGGGGGGGGGGGGGCTCTTTTTGTAGTATCCAAGAAAGCCTTATTCTCATATTCCAACAGGTTTACAACTGGATGATCAAGTTCATTTTGCACCTGGAGCATGGAGACTAATTCAGATCCAATACCATCTCACACAACTCAATCCACACTTGGTGGACCACAACCTTTCTATTCCTCTCCCTCGCAGACCTCTTCCAATGTACACGTCCTACTCCCTCTCTCGCCCCTGTCCTTTCCCCCATCCCCAACTTCACTCTCTCCCACTGCCTTAGAATCCATCCAGTCTTCCCCTCTCTCAAATGCGTCCTCCCACTGCTTAGAAGAGCATAATGTACACTGCCGCAGCACTGCAAACACATCCGACCAGGACGACTTGACCTGCTTGAGCTGGCTGCATCAACGGGGCAGCAACCTGCTACCACTTCAGCCTCTGCCCAAGATCAACCTGCTGTCCCAACAACCAGAGACACCTCCGGCCTTCGCGCCTGCCGAGTCGCTCTCCCCCTCTTCAAACAAGCCCCCCTACTCGTTTAGCAGTCTGATCTTCATGGCCATTGAAGACTCGCCAAACAAGTTGCTTCCGGTGAAAGGGATTTACGAGTGGATCATCAACAGCTTTCCCTACTACAGGACAGCTTCTGGAGGATGGAGGAACTCTGTCCGCCACAACCTGTCGCTCAGCAAGAGCTTCAGGAGGATTCAGCGGGACAAAAGCCAGGTGAAGGCACCCTAACTAACTTAATCAATGGCAGCTTTGGGTTTGTGATCTGACTGCCATAACCTTTCTGTGTAGTGCAGCAAGCAGGGTTTTTTTTTTTGTCGTCCCCTGCTTTCTTGGTAACATAACCAGTGTCCTTTGTGTTTCAGTCAGTAGGGAAGGGGTCTCTGTGGTGTGTGTGTCCGGAGTATCGAGCAGCCCTTCTGGAGGTGTTGAGGAAGACCCATCACTACCACAGCACCAACAGCAATCTGGTGAACATGCCGGCCCTGTGAGTAGCCTACGAGCTTCATCCATGAGTCCATGTGCAGCGCTACTGTGAACATTAACTCTGCTCTGCACCCTGCTGTTGTTTTTGTCACCGTTATTCATTGCACATTATTCATTGGTTATTCATTGCATGGTATGCAGCTCACGTCAAGCACTTTACTTTTTTTGTTAAATGTGAAAGTGGCTTTGGTTTAAAAATAATTGTATGTTTATTTGTCAGCCTTTTAATTATGTCGCAACACATTTGTAAAAGTGTCATTGTTTCATTTAGATCTATTAACTATTCAGTGTGGCTGTGTGGCTTTCTGTCAAACCAGGCTGGAGGGGGTTGACTACGGGACGTCTATGGTGTGCGATTCTGTGGACATTTCTGGTGAGCAGTGCCTGATAAGGCCGAGGATGGATTCAATGCTGTTTATTTGAAGACTCTTTGGGCTGTTACGTCAATAGAGTAGCAGCTCTCTTTGACTTTTACTGCCCGGATGTTTCTTTTATTGTTGCCCTCTCAGCATGTAACGTGGTTGGTGTGTTTGCGTTCCATTGCCACAGCAACAACCTTTTCTAACCTTGGCAACCACCGGGCCCCTGAATTAGGCTGTATAGGATAGTCTTTGTCCCTTTGCTTTTTTTTTTCATTTGTTTTTTATTGCAGCCGAACTGGATCATGCACACGTCGAATCTTTTCAATTCTGCTTTTGTCCTTTCTTGTGCAGATTCCCTTTCTCACTCCCTTCTCATGTCCACACCTTCATCCCAAATTCTGACCTCCGACAACCCGACTCTCTTTGAGAACTCCTCCGGTGCGCTGACCCCTGACCACGAGGAGCTCGTCACCATGGAGACCGTCGAGGAGGAGGAGGTAGGCGAGGAGATGGAAAAAGACCCTCTCTCGGACAGCGGGTACATAGAGCTGCACTACTACCAGTGCCACCAGTATCAGTACCTGGTGCTGCCGGGGGAAGCCGAGCTGGACCTGGAGTCCGTGGAGATCCTCCAGCTGGATGCGGAGGCCCAAGAGGCAGCCGGGTCACTGCTGGACCTTGCCGGGGGCTGGCACCAATGCCTTTAATGACCCTCAGTATAACAAGTACAAAACGGCTCTGGTTGGCGGCGAGCTAGATGGTTGACGTTGTCCTACACAATGAAAAAGGAGGGTTTTTTTCTCCTATGTTTTCCAGGTGTGGCAACGGAGAAGTGGTTGTGAAACATTCTGCCAGCTTTGTGTGTGTGTTTTACTACTGCCTTGTGGTTTATACTGTGGTACAAGCCTTTGTACATTATGGATTATCTGGTATGTGATGCACTAATGACTCTGTAGATCACAGCGGATCACATGTATTTACTCTGCTCTTGGAGTCAGAGGCACTTTCAGGGGAACGGTCATGATTTTTCACTCTATAAACCTCCAACAAAGAGGGCGAGCAGAGAAAAATAAAAATATTTAAAGCCAGAGCAGACTACTACTACTTTGAGAATCTACTTTGAGATTAAATATGAGTCTTCAAACCAATAAGTGTTGTTCTTCGTACTTAAATGTTTTAACAGATATGGGACATTCAAATACAAAAGTCAGAAGTGATGTAGCATTATATCAATTAATAGCTAACAAATATGGAACATACACATACAAACACAATTACTAATGATTATGCAATTGTCCTGCTTATTAATCAGGTTTATTTGTTTTGAAATGTAATGATTTTAATGACATTCACTGCCATCTATTGCCACTCCCAAATGCATAGTTTGTGAGATTTTCTTTCTGAAACCTTGAGACTCTCCAAAGTCAACAACTAAGCCTCATCTTCATCTTTGTGGATGTTCGTTTGGAAGTTACTGTTCTTATAGTTAGTTCAATTTGTCTTTTTGCTGGTTGAAATTTAACAATAAAGTGTAAATACTTTTCAGATGGGACTGTTTGTATTCTTTTTGATGTTGCTGTAATTATTATGCAGTTCGACCAAATGTAAGGATGTCAATTTAACACGTTTACTTTAACTGCGTCCTATTGACTACCAATCAATCATCTGGATGATACAAATTCCAGTTTTTAACATTAAAAATGTATTATCAGTAAGTAAGTCCAACTTTAGAACAGATATTCCACAAAGCATCCACTCTTCAAGTGCAGTACTCAATTTTCCGGTAGTAAACATTCCTGGTAGAAGACGTTTGGAAAATGTAGTTCAGACATTTCTCATTAAACTACATTGCCCAGACACCATCTGCATACTGAGTACGGAAACGGGAAAGTTTCGTACTAGGGATAAAGTTTTTGCAGCCGTGTTGTGTATATATTCTACCCAAAGTAACTTTTTAATATTTCTGTGGCTCGTATGCTTTTGTGTTAATATCATCCGTTTCCAGAAACCAAAGGTAAATATTGTTGATATATCTTACGTTTTAGATGGATAAAATCTGCCTTATATATTTGTGCGTTTTAACATTGCCACGCATTCACCGGCTAACAGGCTAACGGATTAGCAGAGATCAGCAGCTAGCTGTGTTGTGGGTTTATGCTTTTAAACTGCTTAACGTAGAAAATATGTTGTTGCGTATTGAGAAGGAAAATGTTCTTTAGAAATACTCGTGAAAACACATTTGATATTAGGGTGTTTCAAGATGGACGTCTGAAAACCAGCCTGGCTGGGTTTGTTTTGAGGGTTTTAGGCGAACCTCCCATCTATGTACTGCTGATATTTCACATTTCTCTTTGTACTTTTTTTCAAACGTTTAACGGATATCTCTCAACTACATTGATATTTGTAAGTAACATTTCGGGCTAAAGCTAGCTTTGGAGCATGTTTTAAAGAATTATGCTTTATCGTATCCACTCCAAGACACTAGTATATCGATGACACTCCCAACAATGCAGTTAATACTTTTAGGTCTATGTAAAGAAGGCACATTCATTGCTAAGAAATGCATGGCATGTTTAGAACTATGTACCACGCCTTAACAATCATCTGGAAAAAAATAGCACTGCTTTGTGGTTCGGTGATGGAGAATGAGAGATGCAGACAAAAAGAAATTATGAAAAAAGAAAATTAAAGACAACAACTTTGTTGTTTTAAGCTGTGGATGATTTTTGTCATGCAAGCACCTCCCCGTTTAGAAACGGTTAACAGAGCCAACAATGAACTGTATTGAACTCTCTCCAATGACATCTTTATGTGGGTTCAAATATTTCTTTCCAATAGCCCTGGGGTGAACACAGTGTAACAGCCATAAGACCTCCCTGTAGGTGTTACACAGTGCCAAACATTGTAATACGATGTTTCATTCCTTATCATGGGATTCCTCATCTGTTGGCTTCCCCCCTGGGTGTGCGTGGGGGTGCTTGTGAGTGTCATGCATGCGTGTTTCATGTTCATCCACAGAGAGCTGCACCTCTAACCATGGTCCCCGGTCCCGTTCAAATCGTAACCGTGTGCAAGGAAAACCACTCCTTTGCATTGGACACCGAGGCTTTGGGAAAGGTCCTCCTCGCCCCGGAGATCCGGGACAAACATGTCGTGGTTCTGTCGGTCGCCGGAGCCTTCCGGAAGGGGAAGAGCTTCCTGCTGGACTTCATGCTGCGCTACATGTATCGGAAGGTAAGCTTGTGAATCTGGATTGTAATTATATTATTGCATGTTTTCATGCAATAATATGGAGCATGTACTGTGTATGGAAGTACCCGTACTTCCATACACAGTACATTTTGAGAAACCAGACAGAGTTAGATTTTGAAAGCATCCAACAGAAAAACCCAACCCTAACTTAAGGGTGGGGTCCAAAGCCACGCCTCTTAAACGCGGTACAAGCTTGCTAGCTTACGCAATACTGGACTGCCTAACCTTGTGGAAGATTCCATCAATGCGCAATGGAATCGTGCAGGTAGATGGGTAGGCTTCACCGGTAGGCCATCCAAGTATTACATTTTGGCCGAATTGATTAGAAAGGGTTATTACAGGCCTGTGACACCCAAACCAGATATATATATTTATTTTTTTTTGTCAGAGCATTTGATTTATTGATTGGTTGAGATGTAAAGATAATTTCAACAAATGTGATGAAATGTATACGATATGATAAAAGCAACATTTGGAACTGTTGGTGTAAGTCTTCTTGGATACAGACATCTGGGACAATGACTAAAGGTAAATGTAAAAAATATGTTCCTTTCTCAGTCGGATGAAAACTGGCTGGGAGGGGATGACGAGCCCCTGACTGGGTTCTCTTGGAGGGGGGGCTCAGAACCAGAGACCACTGGCATTCAGCTCTGGAGTGAGGTCTTCCTCGTCCAGAAGAGTGATGGAACAGAGGTACGTGAACTCTTGAATCTGTGGGTGCAAAAACATCTGTTGTGTGATGGAGATGATGCATAGATATGTGCTTTTGCTATCAAGTGGGGAAATGACTTTGTTGCACATGCACATGATAAAAAATATTGTACACATTCTAAAAAAGTCCTGGTGAATCTAGAGAGTTAAAAAGGTAAACATAAATGGAGAGATGAGTGCCGCTCTCCATAATGGCCAGCAGTTTGGTTCTCATCCCCCTCTCTGCCATCACTTACCAAAGGAAAGCCGGTCCCCAGGACCGACCCGGCTTTCCTGGCAGTATGTCGGCCCTTTTGCCATCCATGGTTTTGATGCTGCTGTCCCAGCACACAACCGCAACTAAAGGGATAATGCTCTGCCCAGCTTGTGTACTGCCTCAAGTGTTCTCAGATCAGTCCAGCTTGCTGTCCGGGTCCACCCCCAGGTACTTGCAGGATTGCACCAGGTCCACATCCACCCCACAGGACGTAGGAACCACTGGAGCCTTTGTTTTACTGCACCAACACCCTGCTTTTTGTTTTTTAAGGAGGTGGCTGGGCTGAACCACCAACTTTGATTGTTATGTTTGTAATGGAAATTATGATGTATTTTTATAGCAGCCCGAATATTTGTCTGCAGGTGGCAGTGCTGCTGATGGACACCCAGGGGGCTTTTGACAACCAGTCAACTGTAAAGGATTGTGCTACCATCTTTGCCCTCAGCACCATGACCAGCTCAATGCAGGTAATTTTGTGGATCAATCATGCTTAATGTAATGATTTTCAGTGACTGAAAATTCTGAAAAAGCTGCCTGAAATACCAATCTATAATGCACTGTTACACTAACGTGTCTCTTCTAGATCTACAATCTCTCCCAGAACATACAAGAAGATGATCTCCAGCAGCTTCAGGTTTGTGCATCTTAAAATGGCAAAAAGGAAGGACGTCCCTGTCAAATGAAGTGAAACTTTAACCTTCTGGAGGACAGAAACCATTTGGTTTCCCAACCCAGTTTCACATGAGACAATGGATGCCATTCTCATCCCCGTGCTCCGTCTCAGAAGCTTAGGCAAATGATGAGCCTGCATGCTAAATGTGTTGGCGCGATACAAGACTGCATATGGAAACGGCTAGCCTAGCGCCTGTGCAGTGAGCAAAATACACCTTAGCTTAGCAGTATTTAAATACAGTTTCCTTGTAAATAACATAATAATATGTTATGATGATGTAACAATAGATGGGCTAGCTAGGCTAGGGGATTCTTTGCATCCTTGTACTATGCTCACTTTATTAGCATAGCATATGCATACCGGTAGTTTTGTTTCTATACTCATTGTAATCTTGGTTGGACAAACAAAAAGCTAACCAAAGCGCTAACATAATGTTGTAGACTTTGTCCAGTTCTTCTGGTTTTTTACCTTTAAGTGATTGCTCAATTTCCATCTTTCAAAAGGGCGTTTCTTGAGTAACCCGATGATTGCTTGAACAATATACAGCAACAGAAGTAATTGTATTATTTGTCAGTGACTCACCTTTTGTATTGTAGTCAATAAAATGTTGGCTTTAATACAGGAAGTCTTTTGGGCAAGATATTTATGGCATTAATCAGACACAGGACTACTCTATTGTCCACTGAATTGTCTTCTATTTTCTACCAACTGATTACTCATCTCTCCTGTTCAGCTGTTTACGGAGTATGGACGACTTGCCTTGGATGAAATCTTCCAGAAGCCCTTCCAGGTGTGAAACCCTCTTTACTTGTCCCAAATTATTTTCTATACTGTTTCTCATTTGTCACAGTAATATAGATCCACTGGATATACTTTCACTAGATACCATTCAGATTAATGCCTTTTTAGTCATGAATCACAATCTATGGTTGATTTGTTTCTTCCTAGTTTATTCAGACTCTTCCCTCTTCCAACAGTCCTTAATGTTCCTAATCCGGGATTGGAGTTTTCCCTACGAATACAATTATGGGGTCAAAGGTGGCCAGGAATTCCTGGAGAAAAGGTTACAGGTAACACTTTTCCCATTAGCAGTGCATTGGGCCATCAGGAATTTGCCAAACAGCTAGGCTAGACATGTTATAAGCGGAGTATGATGAGCAAG
>JAOPUH010000002.1:11697955-11716037 GCA_027123175.1 Urophycis cirrata
TTAGCAGTGCATTGGGCCATCAGGAATTTGCCAAACAGCTAGGCTAGACATGTTATAAGCGGAGTATGATGAGCAAGGTTTAAATGAAATAATGTACTGTAAGTGCGCAAAAGCTGAAGACTCTCGGGACGCAGACATCAACGTCAACCTCTCCCCAGACGGGGCGTCACATCCACGCATACCGTGGATGTGACGTGGCGTTGACATGCCCTCTCTGTTGGCATCATCATCATCATCATCAATAACGGTGCCTGAGTTCGTAGCACAGTAGAACGTACGCAAACCTGTTGGCTGAGACTGGCAAAAACCTAGGGTTATACACTTATTTCTGCATTATGCTGAAATACTTGCTAACTGACGACATAGCATAGGTTATTATGTGTAAGATCACCGAAGACATGGACGTTTTAAACAAAGTAACATCATTTTGTGTTCACTGGCACATTTTCTTGTCTGTCGTTAACTTGCTTGCTTCCTTCCTTCCTTCCTGCCTTTCTGTTAGGTCAAGGATGCCCAGCACGAGGAGCTGCAGACCGTGAGGGAGCACATCCACTCCTGTTTCACTGACATCTCCTGCTTCCTGTTGCCTCACCCTGGCCTGAAGGTGGCCACCAGCCCTTCTTTCGAGGGCCAGCTCAATGGTGAGGCCTCAACTCTTATGCCTGCCCGTGCCTACCAAGCCCTGTGAAAAGGTTCTATTATCGGTGGGATTTTTTGCGAGGCAAAATTGTAACCTGTGATGCTGAAGCTAGCGCACCTCAGCATGCTAGCCCGTTTTATATACTGGTATATTGTTTTTAGGGATCGGGGGTTTGCTCATCCAGCAGCTGTTCTGTATAGAGCATGCTATAATTACTTGCCATGTCATTGTTAAAAGTGCACCCTATGAGACATAATATTATGACTAGTGTTATTGTCATTATACTTCTCATGATTCAAATGCTTTGCTAGATGTGGCACCAGAGTTCAAAGAGCAGCTGCGGAGCCTCATCCCGTCACTGCTGCATCCCGACAAGCTTGCAGAGAAAGAGATCAACAGCAACAAGGTGACCTGCAGGGGCCTGCTGGAGTTCTTCAAGGTGATGTCCTCCCTCTCGTAGACCGGCCGCTCAATCCGACTCGGCAAGCTCACTGCTGACACAGGCTGCTTTTTGTACCCCTCAGGCATACATCAAGATTTACCAAGGAGAGGACTTGCCGCATCCCAAGTCTATGCTGCAGGTTGGTTTCAAATGAGCCCTTGTTTCTGTTAGTGGTTAAATGACTCATGCATTACTAAAGAAAAGCTACGTTACTTGGAAGTAACTAATAAATGGCAGGACAGGATTCCCCTGGATAGTAACACTTGACGCAACACAACTCCCACAAAAACACATGACTGTGGAGCCACAGCGACGTGGAAGTCCCAAAAGATAAGTGGATGCTAGTATTCTCACCACGTTTGGTGCCATGATTCAGAGTTCGATTAGATTTAGAACTTCCCAAATGGACCTTGTGTGTCCTGAAAGGCGTCACACAAATACAATGTTATTATTATTATTGTTGTTGTTGTTATATTATAAAAACCACATTACTATTATTATTTATTAATTGATGAACTACGCATGACACATGTCCTCTTGTGATCGCTCTTATTCCCAAGGCAACAGCGGAGGCCAATAACCTAGCAGCTGTGGCAACCGCCAAAGACCAATACTACAAGAACATGGAAAAGGTGGGTCCATTGAGCCGGTGAGAGGAACTCGTCATAAGAAATAAATTCGCTTCATTATTGATGGCTCACGATGACTGAGATCATTCTTCCTTATTATCTGGTACAAAGTCTGTGATTCTTATTAATCCCAGCTTCTTGAGTCGGATATCTGTGACACTGCCTGTAGAATATCTGAGCAGAGCTGATTCTTAAGCAAGCCTTTTGAACATTTTAGCTTATGTTCAAAGTACCTTTCATATCTCTATGGACCACATTTCCTGTCTGGGATTAATAAAATATGTCTTATCTCTCCGCTGCTTTTGCAACTGTAGAAAGGATGACACACTCACAGGGCTCTCTGTACAGAGAAATTAGGTTCTAAAGAAATGATAAATGTATCACAAGACTGCCCCAATTGAACACACGGTGGTCAAATTTGTAAACTTTAAATTGATGTATGATCAGATATTTGGGCAGTCTCCATTTATAATTTCATCAGTTATCCAAAAGTTTGCTCTTTTGGATAAAAAGGCAAACTGTTTTATCCAAAGGGGCTCAGTGGGAATGTTGGAGGCAGTTAAGGGGATTCGGCATTTGCAGCCACTGAGTTCCAAGCCTCCCGCAAATGGTTGATTTGGCGTGGGTGCGCGGTGTATAACGCCCGGCTCCGCCCTGCACCCGTCCCCCTAGGTGTGCGGTGGAGAGGTCCCCTACGTCTCCCCAGACTCCCTGGATGAGAAGCATCACTTCTTCTTCAACGATGCGCTCCATTCCTTCTCCTCCACCAAGAAGATGGGCGGAGCGGAGTTCTGCGACCGGTACCGTAACCAGCTGGAGATCGAGCTTCAGGAGATGTGGCAGTCTTTCAGCAAACACAACGAAGTACGTGAAACAAACAAACAAACGCGCACGCACGCATGCTTGTCCATTGTTGCGCTGCCGCTCTTGTTTTTGGAGTTCCATTTGTTTTTTTTTTTGTGTTTTCTGTGCTAACAAAAGCAGAGGCACAAACAAAACCAGACCAAGTACTTTTACATAACATACATGGAACATGGAAGGAAAGATCCAGTGTGAATTCCCCCCCAAGTAATGAGGTTTTTTTCTGTGCATTCCATTTTCCAAGTCAAAGAATCTGTTCAGCGCATTCCGGACGCCCGCAGTGCTGTTTGTCCTGGTGTGCCTCCTGTACGTGCTGTCGGGCGTGCTGCTGTTCATCGGCCTGTCCACCATCGCCTTTGCGTGTGACTGCGTGGTGGGGCTGGCCATGGTTGCCATGCTCACCTGGGCCTTCATCCGCTACTCCGGCCAGTACCGGAGTGTGGGCGGCGCCATCGACCAAGCTGCGGGGGTCATCCTGGAGCAGGTGAGGGGCTCGACCAGTCGGTCTCTGTACCCCCAGGCGGGTTACGTTATGGCTTCAGCGTGATGCGGGGAACCCCCCGCCCCCGTGTCTCGGCTCTGTTCAGCTCTGGTTTGCGAGCAGACAAGCACTAGATTAAGGTTTACAACGGGCATCGTCACTTGTGGCCTCACTTTGTGGTTAATGTAATGCTGGCTTCGAAAAGGTGCCCTGCATTGGTGTGGTCTTTGTTCCTCTAGACGTGTTCAAATGATTATATAACACTTCCTGTCACAGACCATCTGCCCTTTAGAATTACTTGTCCACCATTTGGCTATAAATGTATATGGAAACACTGCTTCCAACAACCATCCACGGTGTACATTTGTATGCACCTTTTGTGTACACTTTCTCTTCGGACCAAGTGTCCATTTGTTCCAACTACCATGCCTGCACATGGACCTGCACTATTGCATTGGTTTAACAAACCACCAGAAATTGACGGTTTCTCAGTGTGTGTGTGAGGAAGTTGCAAAGACTGTATGTCAGCATTGCAACCTTTTGCCACGTTTGGGTTAGGGTAACCCTAACCCTTGGTTATAATTGGCTTTCATCATTGAAAATAAATATAACAAACCTCTGAAAAGAGTTCTTCAATTCTCCTGTCTGTGACCTATCCCTCAATGCATTCTAGGTGTCAGATGTAACGTCTTGGCTGGTTTCACGAGGGATTGTCTACGCACCGGTTTAGAAGCCCCGACGTTAAAGCCCCAAAGTTGTGCAAGTTGTATCACTTGTTCTGCTTTGTCGTTTCCAGGCCACCGTGGTGTTGAATAAATCAAGAGGAGCCGAAGCCGCTCCAAAGATGAAATCCAACTAGAACTGCGCTCAACCTTCCTAGTCCTGACGCAACGCAAGCAGTGCACAGCAAACACACACAGCACTTACATAAGCCTCGTCGTGCTACACCCCTGCAGACAACCCCGCAGCAAAAAACTTATGTCCACACTAAATCCTCACAGGGTCAGAATATGATGCTGGGTCACCAGCATCACTTCATATGCACAATATTTTACCCAAAGACGCCCTATGAGGAAAGAGATCCGATTCCTGTTCAGTACAATAACTGGCCGTTGTTGTGTTTCCCACTGCCGTTGTTGTACATGTTTACATTGGTCTTTACCGACGACCGCCTGTTTACTTGCATCCTTTCCTTCCACAAGGAGTGAGAGTTTTTGACCTTTCTATTCAATGCACGGGACCATTTGTTAAAGACCGTTGATGAGGTTTAGAAGTACAATTTACTACAATCCGCTAGCTTTAATTGCATACATACATTTACTCATTATTCTGCTGCTGTACCATGCTTGGTGGCCTTAAATGCATTCCAATCCCTTCACATTATTCTGAACTGCTCGACTTAACTGAGCTTTTCTACATTAACTATTTTTGAAATGGAAACCAAGCACTTTTGTATGCGTTTCATTCAAACTACTATGCTGCTTAAACGAAATAAATATTAAAGTCTTAAATGGCTTTTATGTATAACGGGTTGTTTTAAATCTGGGGACCCCAAAGATAAATGCTTGGTTAGATACAGGGTGCTTCTAAGCTACACGTTCAGGAACTTAATTTGTCTTTTTCTCTATACATTTATATTACTATAACAAAATACTGTTTTGGTAAAAGGTTTTATCCATGTGTAACCGCAAACATCGTATTTGTTTACTTTTAATTCAATGGCAATGGAAAATTCCTATTCTAAAACTGAATATGTTCACACCAATCAGGACCATTGTTTCATTCTCCAGAGATGTTGGCATATGGGTAACTTTTGAACGAAACATTTGAACCAAGGATTGATGCTAACTCACTAAGAGATGTTGACATGTACAGTAACCTTAGAAGATTGAGTGGTTCTGCTGATATTTGACTTGGCGGTATGCTATTAATATAATATTCACACTCAAATAAATCTCTTCTATGCATGTTGATTGATTACTATTAGAACAAATTGTCTGTATGTAATTATTTTCATTATATATTTAACTATCGGCCATATAGTCAATATTGTTGGTTTAATGACAGGTATATTGAGAAAGCTTAATTTTGCACATTTTTTTTGTTTTCCATACCGAAAACATTCAATCTCCAGCTTTCAGTTTTGCTATCCACATTGCATTCCAAAAGTCATCAAATAATGCATATATTGATATGTTTTACAGGATGTTGTATGGTGGCCCATGATTTAATGATTTGAAAGCTTTTGTAAAATATTAAACTTAAGGGATTTGCTTAAGGCTGGTGTATTGTTATTTTTAACTTTGAATAAGGGAATCGTGACTTTGAAATAAGGAGGATGTGACATGGCCTGCTTTGAATTAAGGAGGATGTGATAAGGCCTGCTTTGAATTAAGGAGGATGTGACGAGGCCTGCTTCTCTGATTGCAAATGGCCCTGGAAGCTGCCTGGGGAAAGCCTCAGCAAGTCAAAGAACTTGGGCCAGATCGACCTGTTCCGACCCTTCTCCAGTTAATCGTGTTCAGGTTTCCTTGATGTGTTTGAGTTGATTGGATGGTAGTTAATTGGTGTGGGTGTGTTTAATATCTGGGTGTGACTGTTCGGCCAGGTGGCATTTATTAGTAGCTGACCACACGCTGTTAGCCTCTTCCTCAGCAACTTCAGTTAAGTGCTTATGTGAGTTTTTGTCCTCTTGTTTTACCTTTGTTCAGTTGACTGAAGTATTTGTCATCCGCGTTCAAACCCTCTTTAGATTGCTATATTTATTATTTACGGGAAGCTAAGTGGGTTGGGGCCCACGCCGATGTTACCTGCTGCTTTCCCTGGAACGGTCCTAACAAACCAGACTTGGAAATCAGACAACATGCTTGCGGAAAAACATTAAATGTACATGCGGGGCTTCTCCTGTAATGGGTACAACAGAAAGTAAGTACGTCACGTCAACTTTGTGATGCTTTTTTGTAATGTGTAATGTCGTTTTGAGAGTTTGCACATGAAATGCCCCACACTGGCGTTCCAAGTGTCAGAGAAGCCTTCGACCTTTCTCTGGGGCGCACCCTCGTCGTCAAAATGCCTCGGGGAAGGCACTGAATTACGGTCTTATTTTGTTGAACTGTACAAACCTGCCAAAGTAATAAATTGGCCACCAGGTGGCCAGCTCAGGATCCGCTGCTGGATTTTAGTGTCATTTTTTATTTATAAACTGATGTTTTCCTTGACTTTTCTTTTATATTGTGTTCCTAAATTTTTAAATACGTTTCAATGAAAATACAGCATTTCTGAGATGTTTATAATTTGGTAATTCCCGTTTTCAGTAGTTTCCTGACGACCCAGTAGTTTCCTGACGACCCGGTGTCTGCTATAGTTTGTCGTTTAAATTACTGGGGTCAAATTTGAGATGTTTTATTTCCGAGGCTCTAGCTTCTACTTCTCTGAAACGTTACCGAAATTAGGGCCCACCAAAATAATTGGCCCCTACACGGCTAGAAACGGCCCTGGTTGTGACGTAAGCTTGTGCCGTTGGTTAGCGGTAGGCTGCAATAATAATGCGTGTCAGCGGAACGATATCTTCCTAGTTGCCCTTCCCTTTTATGATTGTATGCGTTTGGTCCCTCCCCTGTTCGCTCGATTCATGATATGGCTTCATTGTCTGTACGCGCATTGATCTCTCGAGTGAAATCTGCGTTGGTGAAATTTGTCCCTTGTTTCCATATTTGGTGATCGGCGTCGCGGCCCGCCTCGTAGCCAGGCGCGCGCACCACTGCCGCTGCCATTTACTTCCATATTTGGAAGTGAGTGAAGATTAGAGGGTGGGGAGAGGGCGAGAGAGACGAATGGGCGAGCGAGGGAGAATTTTCCGTTTTTATGCACTTGTCTGCAGAATATTGGTCAAAAAGACATGGCATTTTCACAGGTTTCGTCCATAACACGGCATCGTAATTAATAGTTTGTGTTCTGGACTTCACCAACCAATTCTCAAGTGATTAAACGACCAACTGCTGCAAAAATATCATGCAGATTATTGGGTATTTCATACGATATAAACAGGAAATGCACATGTACATAAAGCGAACAAAGCGTATGCGGTTTCTTTATTTAAAAAAAAAAATATATATATATATATAAGCCGTGTTCGTAAAAACGTCTAGTGTAGTCAAATCATACCGGCGGTTCATTTTGAGGTGGAATAAAAATCCCAACCATACCATGCTGTTATGTGCCAACAAAAGTTGTTTACAATTATTTAAAAGTGTATTGTGCATCTTATCCGAAAATAATGGCAAAACGCTTAAGTTTTTGGAGTTGTCTTGAACAAAGATCCATGTGTTATGCATTGCCGTCATAAATCTATTAGTAAACATTAAACTCAGCGCTATGTTTCTAAACGTCAAAAAAAATGCTGCAAGGAACACATTTGACATTCTGCGCGTTCACTGTCAAAGTGTACGCGCAACCTAGGCGCGCTCACGCGGGGCATTCAGTGTGTGAGCGAGACCGACTCTTCATCACAGCCCATTCAATTCTACAAAGACGCTGACCAATTCAGAGCGACAGCCATGGTACGTTTTTACAGTTTTCAACCAAATATTCTGTACTTAGTTTGATGTATCAAGTACTGATTACATTTAGGTAAAGCCTGCTCTTTAAAGTAAGATGGGTGTAAGAAAGATGGTATTCATTTTGCCATCAAAATGGCAAGCCGGCCAGTGTCCACATATCCGTTTGGTGCAAGCCTTTGCTAGCCTGTGAGCTAACGAAACGGCCTCAGTGACGGACGGCGTTTTGAATGCTGATATTCGACAAATTCGCCATTTTGTAGTGTCATTCTTATTGCTTATTAAAGACAAGTCGCTGGTTATAAAATGTGCACGACGGTGCTCGCATATTATAGGGAATAAAGGACTAACGGTCCCAACCACTGGCGCCATTTCCTTCCTCTCGCGTCTTGCCGACAAAAGCTTTCGGGAGGGCCTCTGTTGCTCCGCTCACCATGCTGATGTGGACCCACTTCTCTAATCATCCGCGTTCGTCAAACCATTATAGTATCTGGTTCTCGGGGTGAAATGGTTCCCGGCAGGTGCATCGCTTGTCGGCGCCCTTTCATTTCGTCGTCGACGCCAATTTTCAGCCGCGGTAGTTCTGCCTTGAGGCTACCGTGATCGAGGCAGAAAAGGACTCCCGCTATGGCTGATGTTAGCTAGGTGGCAGTGATTTTCTGCTTCTTTGTCTGCATACTGCGTCTGGTCGGGGGACATGTCAGGTTTTTTTTTTTTCCCCACGACCGAATACATGTCACGGTTTGACCGCCGATGCCTCGAAAGGATCGCTCGGGATATGGTGTTAGTCGGGTGGTGAATGGAGCGGGATTGTGTGAATTGGCGGACATTAATGCGGACCGAGTTTGTCCTTATATAGGAAGCTAGCGCACATGTGCAGGGTACTGCGTTCATGGCCCCACCCTGAATTTGGTGCAAAGACCATTCTTGTTATGGCCGTGTGCTGCAGTTGTTGGGTTTGCATTCTCATACTAATCGTATAGTATACCATGCAACACCTTTTCAATTACGTTTGTATAAAAAAAAACAACGAATAAACGATGTCTATTATATTTAACATCCAATTGAGGTCCGCTAGCTAAAGCTAACGGGCCTTTCCTACGTACTTACCGGCTGGTACTACGCATCTAATTTGTACACGGAATGAAACCCACAAGATGCAATCGAGTCATGTGAGCTATTTAGCTTTTGAGAAACGGGGATGCATTCCTCATGATCGACAGAATGCATCACAATTGAATCATTACAGAAGCATGCTTTTCTCTTTTATGACCCTCGTAGCCTTGGGACAAACGCATCTTGATCGATGCTAGTTTACATGTAAACTATACCCTTTTGGTTAACATTTACTTACGCCAGAAGGTGTCGAAAAAATGCTGAACAATCTTCTGCATTGTGGACTTCAATGTCCCTTTTATTTGTTGTCTTTTCAGGTTTTGTCATACGGTTAGTTTATTTTTTAATGGATGGTTGTAGGCGTAATCTTCGTGACTTCGTGACGTGATGCGTGCCTGGCTAATTAAGTACAAGTTTTAAATTTGGTGAATATTAAATTGGTCTCTCAAATGTTGGATATTAAGTTGTCGAATCCAAGCCGTATTCCTGGAATAGTAGACAAACGGATACATATTTTAATTACTGTAACCCTTTTTAAGTCATAGTCCATCTTATTTGTAATGGGCTGTTTATGTGCTAAGGATCATTTGAGTCCTACAACAGACGATTATTATTTTTTCTCTTAAGAATTTCTTTGGTTGTTTTAGCACTACATACTGACTCATCAAATTGTTTGTCTGTCAAAACAACATTGATTAACCTTTTTAGTTCTGAAAATATTTTGGCTTTCACCAAACTATGTTCTATTATCTAACTTAATATGCAAATCCAGATAACGGTGTAATTTCTGTCATGAATAATCTTAACTCGGTCCACCTTGTGCAAACATCTGGTAGCAGCCCACACCTTTTTGTACAGTTTCCGTCAAAGTGGGTCACTTGGTAAATGCATGTCACTCGATGACACACAGCACTTTTCTTGAATGCTACATTGATTTTCAGCCTTTTCCGTAGGAGGCCAGTGTTGACCTACGCTCCTAGTTATTTCTTGCCATGCCCGTTTCCCCCCATGGTCACCATTTCCTGCTTGGTGTGAAGTCAAGTGTTTGGATGAGACTCAGCATGGACGCCTAGGGGGCTTAGAAATGGGCGTTCAAATCTGTTGAAGGGCCTTACAGCCTCATTGACATTGTCGCTATACTGGCAGGGTTTGTGTATTGCAACTGCCCCTAAAGGGTTATGGTGAGTCATGCCATTGGGTAGATGTGACTAAGGGGTTGTGACTTTAATTATGTTTCTTCAATGCCCAATTGTCAGCCCTGCATTCTTAAACTAATGCCTAGCCACAGCTATGCCCTGAGGCTCTTCGTATAGGCTGCTATGTAGTGACAATTCCAAGTGTTCAATTGAATTTGGACGGTCTTATTTCACAATAGTTTCTTGTCACAACTGCATGGTGTTCTAATCAACATAGACACACCTGTTTGTTTTCTATTACGCAGCGCCATTACATTCGGACTTTGGCACTGATAAAGCGTCAGTCCTGATTACCATTTGTAGGAGACTAGTACGCAAGTGTTGAGTGAGTTATGTTGCTCTTCAAGGTGCATTTATAACAGCAAAACACTGTATTGTTAACTTGATTATCATGCACAATGTTGGAATTTGAAATGAACTAGATTCAAAATGTCGTGAGCAACAGCTCTGTTCAGCTCTTGTAAGGGAGCTGTGGGTGTTGTTGGGTTACATGTTGTCCTCGGAGGACCTTGTCCAATTTCCTGGTTTCCATTTTTATTTTCTTAAGCATTTCTGGCCAGTTGATGTACTTTTTATCTCTTCAGTCAAATGCAAACAGTGAGGCGATTTCCTTATTTTTATTTATTCCAAAAAAGGCAATGGAATATTAGACTAGCCATAAAATCTGAGACGCAAGGTTGATATCCTGGATACGTTTTTGTTTGGCCTTTGACAACTCATTTGTTGACTTGAGCATCAAACCTACCATCCTTCTGCTATTGAATACTTGGCTTCATAGATCCACAGAATCGTCAATTCTTTCTTTACACTGTGCTTTGGGGGGGAGGGGTCGTCAATACATGACGCTTGAAGACCTACTGTGGCAAGATATTTGACTGGATCTCGGTGCAATTGCTTTTATATTCCCTGGTAAAATATTTCCTGTTGACTACAAAATAAGCTTTGCAGCACCCACAAAAACTCAATCTTGGGGAGAGAATGGCAGACGTGTCAGGTGTGATAAACATAAACCCAAAATTTGACGCAGAATATATGAAATGAATCACGTGTATTAAACCAACCTAAGAGATGCATTTGACTCCCTAAACCGTTTTCACATTAATCTAGTATTAATGCATTGATTACCTTCATAATATTGGAGGTAATCATTTGCTTACATTTTTGGGCAGTTTTGGCTTTGAAAGGTTGATGACCACTTTAGCCCGACGATCAATGGAAGACCCAAAATGCTTGCAGACCGGTGGTGTTGCGTCAAAGTAAATTAATAAAACATGATGCTTCATTGTGTGGATTTTATTACTATAGTAGTACTGTAGTTTGTATGCAAACCAGTTAAATATTAACTCGCTAAAGGCTGTAATAAGGATGGCTGTAATAAGGATGGCACAAGGATTGGCAGTTAGTCCCAAAAGAATGTGGGATGGCTTATGTATTTTTAATTACACACGTTTCCTTGTCCCATTTATATTTGTCATGATGACGAGCTGTGTCCCTTCACAAGTGAGGGGTGGGGCGGGCCCAGCATTTCACTGTACGATAATGGAGGGTTTTCTTCCACACACAGGCCTCCGGTGTCACAGTCACGGATGACGTTATCGCAGTCTTCAATGACATGAAGGTGCGCAAGGCGCAGGCGAACGAGGAGGACAAGAAGAAGAGAAAGAAGGCCGTCCTGTTCTGCATAAGCCCCGACAAACAGAACATCATTCTGGAGGAGGGCAAGGAGATCCTGTGTGGTGACGTGGGCAACACGGTGAAGGACCCCTACCTGGAGTTTGTAAAGATGCTGCCCAGCGACGACTGTCGCTACGCGCTCTACGATGCCACTTATGAAACCAAGGAGACCAAGAAAGAAGACCTGGTCTTCATTTTCTGGTAAGGGTGCCGGGCCTGTGCGCGAGGGCTCTCAATGGGATTGGTTTCATTCATCAGTTTGTCCTCGCCGGTCCCAGCGGTTGTATCACGTTTCTTTTAACTTCCATAGGGCCCCGGAAAATGCCTCCATGAAGAGCAAGATGATCTACGCCAGCTCAAAAGATGCCATCAAGAAGAAGTTTTCAGGTGATTTATGTCTACTTTTTTTACTTTGCTATATAAATGTTTCTATTGGTGGTGTATAGGAGGATTTCTCTTGGCCTGCATCCCCCTGTTCTTTCTGTGAGGTTTTTAAAGTCCCCATCACAAGAGTCTGGCCTTTTGCATTGAGAAGTCAATGCAAAGCCATGCCATGACGGACGGCATCTTCAGCGAATCAGAATGGCATAATGTCACCTACAGAGCAAACTGTCATTTTTGACTGCCACTGATCTGGGGTCGTGTGTGTGTTGTTCACTGCTTTCATTTGAGGCTAGGAAATCTGATCTGACATCAGCCCATCGGTGAGATGTGCTTGAGGTAGCGGAGTAGAATCAGGTTGGAAAGCTTGCTTCATTTGTGTAAGGGTAGAATTTATGAATGACCTCAAGCCATCATTGAGTTTGATGACTTCAAAACCAAACATCAAATTAATTGCCATAATGAGTTTCCTGACCATGTGCCCAAAGCTTGGGCTCTCTGAACACGAATGAACGCAAGGTATAAAGTGCTTGCTGATGTCTTTTATTACTCGACAACCTTTTTAAAGCAGGTAAAATTATGTCAAGTATATCTGCCTACATGCAGAATACAAAGAAAACTCATGAAATACAATGCTAATATGTTCTCAATCTCCCGGTGAATGTCCTTGTCAAAATCACCCCGTTTGATGCTGTAATGCCTTTTGGCATGTAGGCCTAGCCTATGGTACTAAAACAGTTATGAATGGCAAGCTTATGAAGATCATATTTCTTCTCTAGTCCATTACTCAAACATGCCTAGTAGCCTTATACTGGATTTGTTAAGGATCTTCACTGCAGTGCTCCCAGATGTGAAAACTGCAGCCCATCCTCACAGAAAACGGCCATTTTAAATGTGGCATTAACCGTGCATGAGCCCTCTGGCTCTCAGAGAAGAGTTTTATTTGTGTAGCAAGTGGTTTAAAGATGAGGCTCAACAAGCCAGTCTACAAAAAAAATGTAATGAACCAAGAGGCCACGGCACACTGCCTGTCACCTCGTTTTATAGCCCGCCTCCTTGAACTATGGAAGCCTCTCATTGGTCCATGCATCTGCTGGACGAGAACGAATCCCAGACCGTGTACAAGGAAATTGTCGTTTTGACACATCACATGTGACGCCATTCCATAAAGGGAAATGTCTCGTGTTTTGTTGGCATTTCTCTAATCCATACATGGCAGCGGGGTTTCCTACTGTCAACGCTGGACAACTCTACAGCTTTAGTTCAGACTTATTACATTGTTGTACTGCTCTTTCTTGCAACATTTTGGGGAAACATTAGGATTATTTTCTACAGTACTGTTAACACACTTTAATACCCAGAACTAGAATGGTGTTGTGACGATATGTATCCAAACAGTAAAATGCTTGAACACGATGGCCATGACTCTGTTGCATGCGTTTCTGTTGCCTAGCAACTACTGAATTTCACAGCTCAATGTTTATGATGTCATCGTCTGCTCTGAAGGGGCTGGACACGCTGTCCAGTGTGCGACCCCCTTCAGAGCTGACATAATATATTCTATTCATTTGAAACCTTTATTTAAAATGGTGGCACCGTCGGCCTGCTCCACCTAAATTTGTGAAATCAAATCTTGTGTGCGATGGCCTTTCCACTGGGCAACACTGACCGGCGCGGCGCTCCCTGGCTGGTCAGGTGTGGGACCCACTTGATCCAAAAATGCATGTTTTTAAAATGAGCTTGTGTTTGCCTCCTTTCAGGTATCAAGCATGAGTTGCAGGCAAACTATCTGGAAGAGATCAAGGATCGGCACACACTGGCTGAGAAGCTTGGAGGTTCAGCAGTAATGACCCTAGAGGGAACCCCACTATAAATCCTGGCTTCAACTGAGGCCAACCACACATCTGATGGGTTTAGCTGTTCATTCCAGTATAGTTGGTGCAGGGGCAAAAGCAGACCAGGGATCATTTGGGTGGGTGGGAGGGGGGCTTTTGGGGAGGGATAGTTTGGGTGGGAGAGGGTTGAAGTGACGGTTTAAAAAAAAAAAAAAAAAGACTAAATCCACAACAGCAGGCTGTCATTCCAGTTCACACAACATAATGAAGATGAACAAAATACATGAAGGAAATAAGAAAAATTAAAGTGAAGGATGACTTAAAAAAATATACACTTGATTTAAATGACTAAATCCACAACGGCAGGCTGTCATTCCAGTTCACACAACATAATGAAGATGAACAAAATATCTGAAGGAGAAAAAAAAATTAAAGTGAAGGATGATGACTTAAAAATATACACATGATTTAAATGTTTGAAGGGATGAGCAACTGTTTTAGAATTTCCAACTATTAATCCATGAAAATTAACTGTTCCGACTACCTTTTTGCCAAACTTCTAGTTAAGTTTTAAATGTGTGTAGTTGAGACTAGGTGTAGAACATGCCTATTTTACCTTTTATTTTTTTTAATTGCACAAAAGTATCAAACCCCTGGGGAACAGCTGAATTCTATATATATATTTTGTTTTTCTTTTCAAACCATGCAAATTCCAAAAACACTTGAGTGATTCCATTTTTATTTGCAATTTCCGGTTTTAAAAAACTAGTCACTTGGTGTAGTAAACAAGACCCATTCCATTTACTTGTTCGACCGAGTGGTTTGAGAGTCTCGGTGGTGTTCTGACGGTCAGATGGGGAGTGACGGATATGAAGGGCATGTTCAGACTGAATATTGACGGATGTTTTGTATCGTCTCCTTATCTCTAATTAAAAAAAAAGCACTAAACAACTGACTTTGTCTCTGCCTTTTCTACTTCCTGCTTCGTTCTTTGACTGGAGATTACGGTCTCCTTGGTAGATGGATGTTCTATATAGCTAAACTGTACACCAAAACATTGGAGTACTCGTAATGTGTGTATGTGCTTATTATCGATATTACTGTGCTTGCTGTTCAGTGTTAAATATTTAATAGACTGCTTAAGACGTTTCCTGACTTTAGTGGTTGTAAAACCGTTGGTGACCACATGGTGTCACTCTACACAATTCCAGGAACCAGGATGGAAGCACTTTCAACCAAATGGATACGATGAAAACCTTTTTATTAAAATATATCTACAAGCCTTTACAAATAAATTTTAACACTAGTAATGCATCTGTTAGCAGTGAGGAACAATTGTTCAACTTGGAAAGAAAAGTTTGCCAATTCCAAACCAATTATGTGCCTCCATACATATGAAAAATCTCATGACCACCCAGAGTAACACATTTTAGAAGCAAAAGCAAAATTTATAAGGCCAATGTTGACAGGCTCATATCTGCAACCATATATGGAAAAAGAAAACACGTGTGGACACGGGTTGCTGTGCACACAAGAACCAGTGTTCTACATTTCCCTTGTAAAGTGGTACTTTTTAATAAGGTGGAAATTCTCACGGCTTAGTTAATCCGACTAAGGAAAATGGCCGTTAAGACTTCATCAGCAGACATGTTAAATAACAACCACAGGGTCCACTATGATCTTTGCCTCATTTTGTGCTTAAACACTTTCTGAACATCAACTACCCATGTTCCATTGCGTCCATCAGTCTGTTGGGTACTCCCAGGGTCTCAGTCATGACTACAGTCTAGTTGGTTCCCGTGCACCCAGTAGCAGATCTGGGCAAACTTGAGCGGCGTGAATCTCACCGCCACGTTGTAATCCCGGTTCTCCCCGTCGATCTCCAGCCACTGGTGTCCCGAGAAGATCCCGATCACTTTCCTCTCCCACCTCTCCAGGGTGCTGTCCCACACCCGCCCATACACCCCTGAGCCACTGGCTCCCGGCCGGGCGTCGCAGTGCTGGTAGATGAGGTCGTTGGACTCGTCCTCCACGGGGCAGAACCTGTAGACCAGTTCTCCGGGCCTGTCGCTGTCGAACCCGGAGAAGTGGATGCGTTTCCCGGCCAGGTCGTCCGACGATGGGGTGACGGCCAGGCGCATGAATGGTCGCCGATGGGGCCAGCGTAGCTCCAGCAGGGCGTAGTCGAAGTCCATGCTGACCTCCTGGGGACCCTGGATCCAGCCCTTGGGCACCCGGGTGCGCTTCACCCTCACCCAGCGCACCAAGGGCTTCTTGGGGTTGAAGTTCTTCTGACCCGGCCTGGTGCCGTTTATATACGGAGGGGTCAGGAAGCCCACCCTGAGCTTCCGTGCCCCCTTGACGTAATCCTTCCCATCGTGGACGCAGTGGGCGGCGGTGAGCACGTGGCGCTGGGACACCAGCACGCCGGTGCAGCCGGTGGAGATCCGCACCGCCGTGGAGAACGGGTAGTCCAGCAGGAAGTTCTCCCCGCGGATGTTGAAGCGTCCGTCGGCGCCGTAGATCTGCCGCCTCACGCGCCTGTGCCTCCCGGGCCCGACCTGCCGCCTCAGTCGCCTCCGCGGCGGCGTGCGGTGTTCGCCGTCCTCCCACTCATCCTCTCCACCGCCGTCGCCATCCACGTCCACGGCGGTGAGTGTGCGGGAGCCGTCCGAGTAGAGCGTTTCAAACGCCAGCTTCTGGCTGAGCTCCTCTCGCTGGGCCTCCTGCTCCGCTCGGTGGAAGCAGCTGGAGTTGCACTGGGTGCTGAAGTCCAACTGTGTCTGGGCGCTGAAGCGAGAGCGGGCGAGCGGCGTGGGCAAGCGGGGCACCAGCGAGGGGACGTGGGCCGGGTGGGGGTGGGGGTGAGCGTGGGGCAGGGCCGCCTGCGAGAGGCGCAGGCAAAGCTGTAGCGTCAGCAGCGAGGCGAAGAGGGGAGCCAGGGGCAGGTTGGGATGGGATTTCACCATGATGATGGAAAACACTGGAAACACAGGATGCAGTGCGGAAAACATACAATCACTTTAAAGGTCAAGGATCTATGCACCAAACAATGTTGAATTGAGTTACTGTTGTCCCTTGAACTTTGTCACCTTAATCCTTTTCACATTTTTGGTTGATTGCTTACAATGTTTGCGAGTGACACCAGCAGCACTCAATATTTTATGATGTAATGCCGTCTCATTAAATCTGGAAACAATGGCCCTCTTGTGGTCTAGGGCTCGGATTGTCTAGTAAATAGGACTTAATCGAAAAGTATTTTGAACATTTGTTATGTAGAATAGTACACATCTAAGCCATATTATAGAATGAAAGATATTCTGTAAAATCAGCTGAATACAAATATAAACTCTAATCAAAGTTGGAACATTTGCAGCAGGACAAAGCAACTTTTGACAGTGAGACCAGTGTTCTTGTCATGCTATGCCGCTATGAACTGAAACTGGGTTCTCTTTAACAGAATGGATAATGTAAGGTGGTGTTTGGGTTGGAAACACAGATAACGTCTACAGTGATATTTGATCCTGTCTAGAAGAATATGCACCCCGAGGGACCATGGCACCAACAGAGCAGGTGCTTTGGAGTGAACATGGGGTTAAGGCAAGTTAAGGCAAGGCAGCAGAAGAGCACATCTATACAAAGACAAGGTGGGGCCTTTGCATGGCTCCAGTCATTCAAGATTCAAACAATAAGCAGAGAGCTGCCTTCATCAAACTGGGGTGAATCATAAAGAAATGAAGGGCTTCAATGATGTTTTTGCGGGAGCCAAGTTTCTTGCATGGTCATAATTCAGAAGGGTGGATTTTGGAGGACATATCTCCAATCAGTCCTCATAAATCTCAGCACTGGAGTGTCAGCAAAACAAAATTAAAGTTGTGGTTGAGGAGGGAAGCTATGTGAAGTCAGGGGAGCACAAAGCGTACACTGTCGAATATGCCTGGGAAATATGTGACCCTGATATCACCAGGTTTCAATGTCTTTGTTTAAATGACTCTGGCAAGCAGATGGCCCCTCTTTTATTAATGAAATACGATGACTTACACTGTCAGATATTCTGCATATCTTCCCACTACATAGATACTGTAGAGTTTGTGTGTTAGTTACTGGGTCACACTGAGAATCACACTATTTAGTGAACCGAAGTGATGTTAAAATGTGAGACCTGAAGAGAGGGAAATAGGTCTATCTAGTCAAGTGTGTGTGTGCGTGTGTGTGTGTGTGTGTGTGTGTATGTGTGTGTGTGTGTGTGTGTGTGTGTGTGTGTGTGTGTG